>PITA01005874.1:0-72399 GCA_004023965.1 Spilogale gracilis
AGGAAAGTAAATGGGAACTAGGGTAATCTAGGGAGGGAAACGAAACAACAGAGACTTTGGACACAGAAACAAACTGAGGGACTTGGAGGGAGGGGGGTGGAGGGATGGGAGAGCCTGGTGGTGGGTATTGGGGACACCTAAAGCGTGGAGCACTGGGTGTGGGGAATGGGGAATGAATCTTGGAACACTGGAAAAAAAATTTTTTTTAGTAACAATAAAAAAAAAAGAAAGTACACAACTTATATACTAAAAACTACAAAACATTAATGTAAGCCATGAGAAAGAAGACCTAAATAAATTAACATCTCATGTCCATGAAAAAAAAAAAAAGAAAAGAAAACAAAGCAACCACCCTCAAACAACTGTACACTACACCAGAGATAGAACTGGCTTCAAAATATACATATATACTTACACACCCATTCTAAAATGTGTTCCATGTGTTGTAGAGAAATGAAATCCATGCATTTTGGTGAGTCTGGATAACTTTCAGTTTTAAATCCTATATTGAACAATATAATCTACAAATATGTTCACTTATTACAAATGTTTACTAAGTGTCTACTATGTGTCAAATGCTCTTAGGCACTGGGCACACAAGTCCCTTTCTTCATAGAGCTGATACTAAAGTGAAAGACAACATCCTGTTTGTGTTTTCAGCCTACCAACGGAGGTTCACTAGCTAACTACTTAAGATAGACTTAAATAAACAAGTTCTAATGCTGTGTATTCTGCCTTTATTATATATTTTTGTTTAGAGTTTATCTTAGTGCTACAGGTAAAAAGACAGTTCACAACCTGTTGCAGCATGTAAAGGTTGTCTGATATTTCAAAACAAAGTTAATACCAAATTCTTTCAGAACTGATTGTTTTATCTTGCATGCTAGAATAAAGTAATTGTTAACAGTTATGCTTGAAACAAATCACTCCATTTCAAAATAATTATGAAGACTATTCTCCCTGTTGTCAAGCATAATACCTGTTTTGATGATGCCATACCATGACACTGTACCAAAAAGTGTGTTTTTGAACTGGTTATAGTTTCATAAAACATTATAATGACCAACAAATTGCAGATATTTTTAGTATCATTGTTTTCCCCATAATGAATTTGGTCTTCTGACTGGTTAAAGGTCCATTTTCATGATGTCAGATCGCTGAATGGAATTTTGAGTTCTTGGAACTTCAAAAGGCTCATTATGTAATATAACATTCAAATCTGATTTGAAAGGAAATGCTTCACTAGAGTCCATTTCCTGAGCCTGTCTTGTAAATAGATGCAAGTTTGGGTATTCCCTCTTGCTAATGCCCCCTCTTTTTGTCATTCTTGTATATGCTTTCTTATAATTAGATATGGGAATGTTGAAATCCAATAAGCTTAAGCTTAAATGGAATCATATGATTCCAGAGTTGGAAATCTGAGTTTTCCCTAGACCCACCTTCTTACTTAATGATGAAGACACAGAGGGAAGAAGTAGTTGCAGTATATGAGGTGTCCCTACCACACTTGCTTGCTGCCTGTTACTTCTGTTTTCCAGTCCTGGTACCGGGCTCAATCCTGAAGAGGACAGATGCGTTCTTTTCAATAAAAAAACCTGAGTTGTAAACTCCATGTGCTTCCTTGAATTAGGACTGTTAAATTATTCATAACTCCTTTAAGTACTACTTATTTCTAAAATTTGGTCAGGAATTTGTAATCATGGTTTGAGTAAACATTTGTATATACATAATCATATATATAATATATAACCTATATTATAATTATATATATAATTTATTTAAAATTGTATAGCCTTCTCATTCCTCTTTCTTCCAAAACGAATCCAAATATTGTAGTATTTTAAAAATAAACTCATAAGCAATCTGATCATTATAAATAAAACCAGAAAGATCAGAAATCATACAGGGGAAAAAAGGGAAAGAAATGACCCAGAAAGAGATAAGGTCATTCTTTTTTCTTTTATTTTAGCTCCACTATAGTTAACATACTGTGTTATATTAGTTTCAGGTGGACGATATAGGGATTCAACACTTCCATGCCTCACCCAGTGCTCCTCACAGCAAGTGGCCTCCTATATTTGCATCCTCTATTTCACCCATCCCCCCACCACCCTCCCTTCTAGTGACCAGCAGTTTGTTCTCTATAGCTAAGGGTCCATTTCTTGGTTTCTCTCCCTCTCTTTCTTCCTTTGTTAATTTGTTTTGTTTCCTAAATTCCACATGTGAGTGAAATCAAACATTGAACCTTACATTGAGCTTCCATTGCCTTTCATCAAGGTAGTGACAGGATGAAGTCCTTTTGTTCTTATTTTTAGATGAAAAGAGGTGGAAAATATCTCTTGTACTGAATTCTAGATCATTTTAGCATGTAGATCTTTATGTAAAGGACACTAAAATAATGAACAAGCTCCACAAGAAGCTTTTTAAAAAAGCATCAACATTTCTTCATGGTTCTTCTATTGAGTCCTTTGAAGGCCATTTGAACATTAAATTGTATTACTGGAAAATAATTTTGCTTTAGGGCAAAAGAGTATTGATTTAGATATGTGTATTACTAATAACCTCAATTGAAGCAGGAATAAAGTTTGAAGTAATTGAAGAAATGAAAATTAGTTTATCCTCTTAAATTAATTAAACATGGAGGACATTAGATTGATGTGGCTCTAATTCTATGGTGGTCTGTGTAAATAAACCAAAATCTAAGCTTATAAATGCCTCAAGATTATGCAGTCTGAATGCTCAGGAAAACCAATCCCAAAAGCCAACTAGGCTTTAAGCTCTAGCCAATCAAGTAAGTCCCTTTCTTTGCTTCTGTACTTCATATAGTTTGTTTGGTTTTTTTTTTCCCCTGGCTCCTGCTCAGGGAGTACTTCCAACCACCATGGATAAGATGATACCTGATTTGAATATAGTCTTCCTCAAATAAATCCTTAAAAATTTTTAATGTGCTTCAGTTTATCTTTTAACACTTCTACAGTCTTATTCAAATATTATAACAACTATGCTTTGGCTAGAATCGATGCCAGCTCATTTAATATTGCATTGTAAACAGAAGAATGAAGTATATCTCTACCTACTTGGGTTATTTGGGACTGCGTGGGAAAAATTGATCCTCCTCCCAGGATATTCTTCTCATGATGCCTTCATTCCAGCCAAAGTCCCTGTAGGGAGACATGAAATGGGAGTGGCTTCCGTGGATTTTCATCAGTGTGGTCTTAGGAAAACAGGATTTTCTCCTTCTAGCTAGAGGACTTTGTAGTCATAGCCTGGTTTCTGTAAGGGCGGGCAGGTTACGTAAACCACATAAACTCTACAGGCAGTTTTTGTTGTAGTGTAATCAAATCAGGAAGGTCAGTTTTTCTGAATTATTCATTAGTTTATTAATTTTCTCTTTTCTCACTTTGTTGGTATTAGACCTTAATTTCTTAGGGTACTGACATTTTTCTTTTGCACTCATATTAATCCATGTCCTCTAAGAAGCAAATATCAGTATCAGATTAACCATGCTAGATATTTATCAGGGGACCTGACAGTGAAAGACAAGGGTAAGGAGCTGTGAGAGGCCTTGTCCTGAATTTGGGTGAAGGGAAGAGAAAGGGAAAGAAGGAAGGAAGGAAAGAAAGAAGGAAGGAAGGAGGGAAGGAAGGAAGGAAGGAAGGAAGGAAGGAAGGAAGGAAGGAAGAAAGGAAGGAAGGGGGGATTTGAACCTCGATGGGCCTTGCAATTCTAAAGAAAGTTCAGTATGGCAACAGCAATCTGGGAGGTCTTGAGCCAAAGGCTCTGCTGCCAGAGGAGTCCTGGGTCTCCCAGGAACAGACCAACCTTAGGATCCACGCCACACCCAGTCATTGGCTGGAGGCCAGTGGAAGGCGTGGCCAGAACTTGGCGACCAAGGCCAGCATTACTTGTACTCTCAGCAGAGATCCAAGAGACACATTCTCAGGGCCACTGTAGCAATGTGCATATAATAGCCTTAATTTACCCTGAACAGAGTTATTTATACTAGTCTCCACTTTTTTTATTTAATATATAGTAATAATCACTTTTTGAGTGTTCATGTGACAGACACTGTGAAAACATTTACATGCATTATGACATTTCATCCTCAGAAAACGCCCTGTTATTATTCCCATTTTACAGATTACTTAATAAGTCTTTTGCACAGACAGGCTACGAAGGACTATTATGTCATCTCCATTACATGAAGAGCTATGTTTTCCAGAACCCCCTAATCTATATGGTCCCCCTACCTATAGCTTAGCACAAAGAACTTGAAAGAGATTTGAAAATTGGATTTAATGCCACAAACATTATTCTCTGCAAGTTGTTTTGCTGCCAGATGAAGTGATAGACAGATGAAGCTGTGACCAGCTAGAACGAAGAGTTCTAGCTCTCCTTTGCTCTGACAGTACATCTTTTTGCAGCCCGTTGGCCCTGATGATCAACAGAGACCTCATGTATAGCTCCAAACACTTGACTGTGGACCCGTTGACTGTTGGCCTCCACGGAAAGAACAACTCTCCATAAAACTCCTCATGGGATCCCCTTTTCTGGTTCTAATTTAGCAAGCGGCTATACTTGGCTTCTCAGATTGGCTATTTACTAACTACTCTGATCTTCTAAACCCTGCCATCTAGACTTTCACTTCTTTAGCTCCTCCTACAATTGTAAAGCCTAATTCCTATCATAAATCCTTTTTCCCAGAACACAGAGTAAGTCTCCTCCCTGCCTGAACCCTGGCTGATAGAGTAACAGTGCAAACATGTGTTGAATGAATGGGCAATTTAGGCTTAGCATAGGAATTAAGATGTATGCAGTCAGCCTTCAGAGTCCAATATCCTTTGTTTTGGATTCAAGTGGGCACAATTCATTTGTTTCAAATACCAAATACACAATAAGAAATTGTGACTATAAATTATTGAAGTTAAAGTCCTTCACTGGTAGTTTCCCAAATAACAGTTCATCCAACTACCCCACAATATATGAGACACGAGGTCAAATTTTTTTCCGCTGAAATTAAATAGGTATGAAAACCTATAAATGTACCTGGTTGAAACGCCAGATTTGGACATCCTAAAAAACAGAAAATAACATTTTAGTCAAGAAAATTTTAAGAACAGTCATTATCAGTCAAGCCTCTAATATTAAAAATGTCTCATGTGTCTATAATTGCCTATAAAATATATCTCCGAGAATGGAGTTGATTTAATTATTTAGTAAATACATATTTACTATATTAATATATCAAATTGAGTGTTGAAAAATATCTTTTTTTTCTTTTTAAACATTTTATTTATTCGACCAAGAGAAACAGCTAGTGAGGGAACACAAGCAGGGGGAGTGAGAGAGGGAGAAGTAGGCTTCCCGCCTAACAGGGAGCCCGATGCAGGGCTTGATCGATCGTAGGTCTTTGGGACCATGACCTGAGGCAAAGATAGTCATTTAACCAACTGAGCCACCCAGGCATCCCGAAAAATATCTTTAAAAAAATAAAGGCTTTGTCATAATTTATATCAGGCTGGCTTTTTCCCTGAGAGTAATTTTACAATATATTTCTTTCTTTTATGCTTTTCAACTTTAATTTTTGAACTATACAAAATCAAAATGTCCCAAACGTATTTTTCTTTCTGCAAGCCTGAGCATGGTATCCCTTTGCTAGCTGATGTCTTATTGCATTCTGCCAAAGGGAGTCACTAGAAGGAATTCAGAAGTGAGGGAAGGGGAAGGCGAAGGCAGAAAGTATCTCCCTCATCTTATTTTTTCTCTCAACAGCACCTGGCAGTGGCAATCTACTCCAAAGTGACGGTTTATTCTCATTCCTTTTGGCACTTTTAGAACAAGACTCATTAGTTATCTTAAAGCAGCACCAGCCAGGTAGACACCTGATCAGAGGTCTGAGCCTGAGCTCTATGAGGTTCCTCCTCTAAGCAGCTGCTCTGGGAACCTCCATCTTTTGCCTTTTGTTCCCATAGCTCTTGGGACAGTGTTTGCTTGTTCTCATTAGCTCTGAGTTTACCCCTGGGCTTCCCTCTTGCAGCCCTCCAACACCTGTGTCACCATTCCTTATGTTCAGTCTTTCTTGTCAAAGCATTAGATGTGAATTTTGTTTTCTTGCCCGGACCCTGTTGGATACGTTCATTATTAATTGGCATCTAGCAAATAAGAAGGATTTAAAAATTCCCTGTCTCCTTCTTCCCCTTCATTATTAGGAGTGTTTTTAAGGTTTGCCTTAGATGTCCTCAAGAAACATCCTGTGGGCTACTATGGGGCACCTGCAGTTCGACTTCTCAGTTTTTTGTTATGTCTATTGCCAGAGCCTGCCGAAAGCTATGAAACTCTGATCCTGCTGATGGGCATTAAAGGTGAGGTCTTCCTTGATGGTCTAAATAGTGATCCATTCTACTAATTCTGCAGCTCCATAGATTGCCCACTCCTTGCTCCAAAAATTTCCAGCACGATATAACTTCCACTCTCCAGGGCTGCTTTCTTTGATGGTCTTTACATATTACTTTTGTGTTTGGTTTTCAGTATCTTTCTGACGTGAAGGGCACAGCTTTCCCTTGCAGTTCTATTTTATTACAAGTGCTACTCTGTAGCAGAGGTGTGAGTCATGGGGCTGAGCTAAAGGGCAATCCGTGTCACTGACAGAGTGAACTATTTAGAATTACTACACTTTCACAAGAGAGGAAGCTCTCCCACCCCCATGCCTTACTTCAACCAGATTATCATTAATTTTATTAGTTTCATTTTCATTTCCTCTGAAGATTTCATTTGAATGAGGGAAACTTCTGCTACAAAAAGATTTCCAAAACTACTAGCATAGAACTTCCAGGTGTACCCAAACTTATCCAATTACAAAGATAAAAATACCTAGGTTTCAAGATGAGGCCACCATTATAAATGTAAAAAAATATTTACATGATCTTTAATATATTTAATATATTAATTTAATTTAATATAAATTTAATATAATTTAATATAAAAATTTCTCCCAAATTTTACAATATTGAAAAAAGAAAAAATGTGCCCTTATTTGTTGAAGAATATTGCTGTGTGCCCATGGTCTCCTTGGAAACACAAAGTCTATGTTCCTTGGAATAGTAGTTATGTGTCCAAAGAGTTTAGAAAAGGTGTGGAGTGACATTTAATACTTTGGAGGTCCCAGAGTACAAGAAAAACTTCCATCAGTTAAAATGGTCATACGTGAGAACCCCTGGATTTCACCAGTTAAACAAGAGAAAATTAAGAAATGTGTTGAGCTTCAGATACCTCTAATAAGACATTGTACTTTGCATTAATATGCATTCGTTCCAAGGAGTAAATGAAAATTGCATGTGAAAGGGATTCAAAAGCTGTGGATATCTAACAAAAATGATATTACCTATTTGCAGTGCTCTTCTCAATAAAAGTGAATACCTGGAAAAATATTTGAAAATATAGAAAAGTAAATGAACATACAGAAACTTAAAAAGAAACCAGAACTCTATGTAGGTGGGAGCTATGTAAAGGCAGGATTTTTAAAAAATTGATTTTTTGGGGGACACCTGGTGGTACAGTCAGTTAAGCATCTGACTCTTTCTTTTTTAAGATTTTATTTATTTATTTGACAGAGAGAAACACAGCGAGAGAAGGAACACAAGCAGGGGGAGTGAGAGAGGGAGAAGCAGGCTTTCCTGCCGAGCAGGGAGCCTGATGTGGGGCTTGATCCCAAGTCTCCGGGATCATGACCTGAGCCAAAGGCAGTCCTTAACCAACTGAGCCACCCAGGAGCCCCAAGCATCTGACTCTTGATGTCAGCTCAGGTCTTGGTCTCATGGTCATGAGTTTGGGCCCCTTGTTGGGCTCCACACTTAAAAAAAAAAAAAAAGAAAAAGAAAAGAAAAGAAAAGGAAAGGAAAGGAAAGGAAAGGAAAGGAAAGGAAAGGAAAGGAAAGGAAAGGAAAGAAAATTGATGTATCTTTCAAAGTGGTTAAATTCACCGTAAATTACTGTCTGTTAGTCAAAATAAGCAAAATGTGGGAAAATTTTGGTCTTTAAGCACTGAGCCATTTACTTGTGGTAGTTGCAATGATTTCTGTGTGGTTCCAGAGATTTTTTATATTTTTTTCAAAGGAAAATGGTTCCTTTTTAAAAGATTTTATTTATTTATTTGAGAGAGAGAGAGAGAGTGTGTGCATGTCCACAAGTGGAGGGAGGGGCAGAGGGTGAGAGAAAAGCAGACTCCCCACTGAGTAGGGAACCCACGTGGGGCTCTCCAACCCAGGACCCCAAAATCATGACGTGAACCAAAAGCACACATTAAAACTGCCTGAGCCACCCAGGCCCCCCGGGAAACATGGTTCTTTATAGAAATTTCTGTGAGATGTTTTTGATGTAGTCTATCCTCACAGATTTTAGAATGGCTTGCTTTAATGTAGATTTTTCTCTCATACATTATCCAAGGTAATCTCACAGTTGGAATATGTATTATTTAGTGCCTATGGTATGACTTTTATTTAGGGAGTAACACCTTACTCATATGTAGGTTTTTTTTAATTTATTATCCATTTAATCTAGTTGAAATAAATGAGACAATTAATACTTTAAATGCATATTCCTTGACTCTTATAGACATGTATTATTCACGGACTTATCTAAGCTTAATGTTGAAACTTCATGCTTTAGCACAACTTCTATCTTAATAGAACCATAGAGACATAGCAAGTATTTTGATCTCCAGATTGATGCAACAATAATTTCTAACAATTTTGTAATATTTTTGAAGATGTTGGATGTATGTTCCATCATGATAGAAAGATCCACCCTCTCCCATCCTTCTGAAGAAAGAATGTTTTGTTGACTCAGACTTCATGCCATTCCAGCCAACTGGCTCTCCTATTCAATTTCTAGCGGAAAAGATTGCCTAACATAATCTATTCTAAAGCTAAAACACAATTTTTGGTAGGGATCTGTAATTCATTAACTTACAACTAGTGACCCTGTGACAAAAACTGCTAGTGTTCCCCAAGAGTCATTCTCCCTTTATTCATTTAGTAAAAGAACCCTGGAATTTTAGCTGAGCATATGGATGCCCAACATAAGGATTTCATTTCTTAACCTGCCTAAAAACTAGGTATAGACATTTGATTAAATTTGAGGCCATAGGCGATGGGTAAAAATAATGAGCTTTCTAGATGCCTATAAAATAGTACACTGTGTATTTTCTTCTCCCCTTCTAGCCAGCAGGCTTGTGGATGTGATGGTGAGGGCTAAAACAGCCATCTCTGGCCGTGAGATAAATCCCACATGTTGATAAAGAGCTTGATTCAGTTCTGAAATACTTTTATGTGAACTAAGAGAGCAATAAGAATAAGCTTCTATATTATTTCGGGGACTATTATTCTGATCTTTGTTACCATATCCCAAGAAGTAGCATGAAATCTCAATACACAGAAGTCCTATAATGAAATATAGAATAGAGTGGGTAATTCTGACTCAACTAAGTATTACTGATAAAAATTTGAACAAATTACTTAAAGTCTCTTATCTTCAGGTTCCCCTCCCTTCAGTGAAATGTGGGTTCCTATGAGGATCAACAAACTTAATCCATGAAAGTGCACACCTCTATAATTGACACAAATTAAGTCTTCAAAATATTACCTAGTCTTATTGCTAGACCAATATGCCAACTCATTCAGTTATAATGATTATTTTTGGGAAATAACTGTTTCTAAAGTTTCTTTGGAAGTTTTGTCACTAAGCTAGTTAAATTAGTTATATACTTTACTGAGTTCCTTAGGGCTATAGCAACATTTGTTGTCATCCATTCACAAATTCTCTAGGGTAAATTTTGTTCTGTAGTATAAACTTTGTGATCTTTATTTTTGGCTATGAGTTGAATTGGTTTCTAGAATTGGTTTTTAAGTAGAAACCTCAACTTTATCCATAGGGACACCTTATTTCATTTCCATGAAGAGGTGGACACACCTTCAGTTGAGGCCCATATACTGGAGGCTCTATAATGTTCATTTGAGTTTTCACCCCTGTTTTCAGGTTGGGGTCTTTAGACCTTGGACAGACATCTAGGATAGCTGCACCTTGGAAGCATTTTAAAAATCATTTCCTTTAACTCATGCTGACCAAAAAATTCTCAATAGCTTTGCTATAAGAAACAATAGCACTACATATAGAATGTGATTCCCTAATTAAACTCTATCAGCTTTTCCAAAGTGTGTTTAGCAAACTAAAGGTGTTACACAAATGATTTCCTGATCCAACAGACCTAGAAAATGCTAAGTGAAGCAAGATTAAACAGTTTTTTTATTGTTTTTGTTTTTGTTTTGTTTTGTTTTGTTTTATAGGACTCCTGTAAAGACTTTAATAAGATAACGTATGTCATAAATCTTTAGGAGAGAGTATTGAGGAAGGCATTTTCAAACTTGATCAAGTAGCTCTAGTTTTCATAAAGCATTACATAACCCTAATATAAAACCTTAGTTTGGAATTGCTAATTTTATGACTGGCTTAAACAGGGTCATCAGAGAGTTACATGGGTTCTCTGTGGGCATAACCATCCCATCAGATTAAGTCATTAGTCAAATGCTTTCTTGGATCTATCTTTGCTCCTTTAACCCCTTTAGACTACGAATTCAAATAATGACCCTTCCTTAGGCCTGATTCTGGCTTTCTCTCTTTCCTTTGAAACTTGCCACTGCTCCCTATGCACCTGATAGCCAAGAACCTTCATTTTTTGAAGGTTTTGATATGCTGCTTTGCCTATAAAGCACATCTACTTGCTCTGAACTCAGCGTGATGTTAATGTTCTTGTGGAAGACCTGCCTGATAATGTTTCTAGCTGAACCCATTTTTTTTCTCACAAGCTACTGTGAGTAATGCGATTATCTTCAATGTCCAAAGATGCCACAGGAACTTGTGAACTGGACTTTAAAATGCATAACTAGACTCCTAGAAATCATAACTCAGTAAACTCTAAGTTTCATGAACTATCAGAAGAAATGTGAATCAGAACATTGGTGACTGTATTACTAATGCAATTTGTAAGAAGATATGCAAGATGGTGGATGGAGGACTTTGAAGACTGGGGTCTTGTTACTGTTTTGTATTGTTTAACTGGAAGATTACAGTCATGTGTAGGCTTGTACCCAGTAAACACCTCACTCAGTGAAAGATTTCTATCAATAACACAGAGATGAAAGCCGCTGTTAAAGCCTGTTATCTGGGCAAACCTTCGGCTATGAATGCAAGAATCCATTTAAATACCCCATATCCAGTCACTACTTAAACTAATAACAGTCCAGTTCCAAGGGGAGGTGGCATGATGTAGTAATTGCACTGAGCAAGGCCTATGCCTCTGACAGCGGTACTAAGCTTGAGTTCCATCTCCACCACTTATAAGGTATGTGACCTTGGGCAAGTTAGTTAAACTCTTAAACCTCTAAGTAACCTCATCTATAAAATGAGGTTAATCATAGAATCCAATTCATAGAGCTGGTATGAGGATTACGAGAGATGGTTTATGTACTAGGCCTGCTTGTGAATAGTTAATAAAGATGACCCCAGCACTAATAAATATGGGTGGTATTTAGGAACTGTGATCACTTGCCCACGCACACATGCTGGCACTGCTAGAGAAGTGAGACTCCAGCCTTGGAGAGGGAGTAGTGTGTTTTTCTCATAGCTTCTGTCTATCAAATGATATGCTCTTCCTCTGGTTTTTATCTGTTACCATGTTCTTAGCCATGTTCGATGTAGAGGGGCAGCAGTTTGAGGTTCAGCTTTGAAGAAAGTATGACAACAGTTCATATATCTGTAGTAAATGCCAGCTGTGTATTTTAAAACTTGCTGAAGACTGTGGACTGTATGAGAGGTGTGAAGTAGGCACTCAAGTTCTTTGAGAGAAACCCAAGACACCAGGAAGGTATTGCGGTGGGGCATCCAAAGCTGCTGGCTGAGAGAAAGTATTTCCAGCATCTCTAGAGCATCCAGTAGAATCCAGACTCCAGCAGTGATTATGAGGGGATGGTGGTGGAGTGGAGATAGAGTTGGGGAAACCAGGAGAAGAAAAACTAGAAGAACTACAGGTGCACCCATCACTTCAGAGACAACTGGTCCTCTCAATCTCCTTTTCCAATTCACCTGATCATGGAGGGTTCTGATCTGGCAGGTAACAAATGAGGGAAGAGGTGAGCAACTGAGAGAAACACGGCTAGTCCTCTAACCACGCCCCTGCAACACCACCCCAAGGAAGCATTCTAGACCAGAAGCAGGCTTATGGGAAAGAGGGTGGTGATTGGGTTATGTTATATATTGAATGAACTATATTGGAGTTAGTCTGCTAGATCAGATTGGACATTTTTATCAAATAAATGAGATTCTTCTTTTCACTGACACAGACTGAAAATCTAAGGGACCTGCCCTATATTTCATTCAGGGGCAAGAATGGACTAAATCCAAAGCATAGTTTGGAAGGGACAATGAAAGAGAGACTAAAGTTCCTTGTATTTAATTATTGCGTATTGAATTCAACTGGTTCAATAAAGTATTTACCCATCTGATGGTAATGTTTTACTTTTTATTTGAAAATGCACTCTGTACTTTAGGAAGATAGCCTAATGAATTAAATTGGTGTCTTTCTAAAAATCATAGCTTTAGTAAAAAGTGTCCCTACTTGGGGCATAAAGACAAGTGACTAATTCCAGTGCTGTTTTATTTTCTTGTGTTTTCTGGAGATGAGTGAAAAACAAAAACCCAAACCTCTTTTTTTAGTGTCCTAGTAACTGTAATAAAAAAAGCCAAGCATTCATGGCTGAATGAATGCATGAGTAGTAGTTCCTTTACAAGTGAAAGAAGAAAAGTTCAATCAAGCATGACAGGCACGGTCTCCTTAATATGCTTGCAAAACTTACTGAGCAGACACCATGTATTCTGATTGCTAAACCAGACTGAAGTTGAACTAATGTGGGTATGAGAGTTTCCACAGGAAAAAATACAAAACCATCATACAGGATGCTACCGAAGCCATGTGGAGTGAAGGAAGTACAAACTTGAGAGTTAGATCTTTGAAGGTCAGTGCACCTGTTGTTTGGCATAACTGAGGTGATATGTCATATTTCACACACAGAAAATGATCAAATGGCAGATGGATATCTTTTCTTAAAAATGTGTTTTAAAGAAACTGAAAACACTACCTTTTCACACAGAGATGCAGGATGTATAGCTCTTTTTTTTTTTTTTTTCCCTAAAGTAAGAACAGCAGACACGGATGGCATAGAAGTTGGTAGGAACCAGTGTACAAACTACACATGATGAATGAACCTTTAAACCACGTGTCCGTTTGTGGCAGTTTTAGATATAGAAACAGTAACTTGGTTAGCATCTTCATTGTCCAATCTACCAAAACTTTTACATGAAGTGCTGGGGCATTCTAATCCTATGTTCCCCTTTCTCCAATTGACTTTTAATTACCTGTTTTTGGGGAAATGATTAAATTTGCTTATGTAACACAAAAGAGGTACCTTACAGTTAAGAAAATCAAATTTTCCCTAACCTTGGAATCTGTAGAAACTAGAAGGATTAATTGACTCAATTGTGTATTTTCTTTCCCAAAGCACAGAGGTATCAAATTATAAATAACAAAAGTTGTTATAAATCCCACAAAAAGCTAGTGGATTAGTCATAGATATTATTTTAAGTTATAATCTACAAATGCACATCTACCCTGAAATTTCTGCAGATTAGACTGTGTACTTCTTTTGGGTAGGTGGAATAGAAGAGTGATTAAAAGAGGGGTCCCTGGAATCGCATGTACATGCTATCAAGTACTACATTTGCGATTTAACTTCTCTGCATCTGATTTTATTCAGTTGATATATGGGTATAATAACAGTACCTTCCAGCAAGGGTTGTTTGAAGACTATAGGAAATGAAATAATTTCATTCTCCCCTCCTTCAGTCCCTTCAGTGATTTTCCACTGCCATCCCAATGACTCTTGATAAAATCCCCAAACCTAAAAATGGCCTATAAGGCCCTACGTAATGTATGTGTCTATCCCTCCAGCTTTATCCTGTCTACTCTATCTACATCCTTGCTCACCAGCTAGCTGAAAGACCTTATTTCAGTTCCTCCAAAGTTCCTACTTTTGCTGCCTCTGAGGTTTGACAAATGCTCCCCTTCGCCAGGAATCTATTTCAGTCCTCTCACATATAAGCACAACACAGAGAGCTCACTCCCACCCAGCCTTTACTTCTCAGTTGAAACATCATTTGTTTCAGGAGGACTGTTCTGATTAACTGGTCAAAAACCATTCCTCTCTTTCTTACTCTCTTGCATACAATCTTGTCCATTCCTAATACCACAAATATTGGGGAGGGGGAGCTTGTTTGAAGTGAATGGAAAGGCAGACAGGAATCAGGCAGACAAGGAATCAAATATTAATTTTAGTCAACATGTCAGGTTCCGGAAGCTATGAATATATTTAAACCTCCCATAGGTGTTACAGCTTGAAAGAGCAGCACAGAATTCTGGCTCTGTGACGGCAGCCCACGCTGTAAGAGAGAAGGGATGAAGGAGTGTGGTTCATGTGATCAGGCTCTCTTTCCAAATATACCTAGTAATAAGATACTCCACTACTACGGACAGGGCAGTATGTAGGGATGAGGAATGGGAGCAAAGGGAGGCATTAGGGTTAGAAACTCCCTCTGGGGGCGCCTGGGTGGCTCAGTTGGTTGGGCAACTGCTTTTGGCTCAGGTCATGATCCTGGAGACCTGGGATCAAGTCCCACACGGGCTCCCTGCTCGGCGGGAAGCCTGCTTCTCCCTTTCTCATTCCCACTGCTTGTGTTCCCTCTCTGGCTGTGTTTCTCTCTGTCAAATAAATAAAATCTTAAAAAAAAAAAAAAAAGAAAGAAACTCCCTCTGCATGAAGGAAAGATTGGTAGTACGGGAAAAGCATTTCTTCATTCTCAATGACAATTTATTAATAGAAAGCTCATGCAGTGACCATTTTTGAGGTTAAATATAGACAAATATCAGCAAACTCATATGGTTTAAATATAATCATACAAGCATATGTTGTATACACATGTAAATAAGTAAATACATATGTATGCATGCATAGATTACTACGTAGTGTGTAGTGTATGTAATATATGTACACTCTAGATGTGGTATCTACATAAAGGTATAATAGCACATGCAGTGCCATTTATATATTTGTGTGATAATTAGTGTAATATCTGTGCTATCATAGTGCAAGCTCAAAAAGATAGTGAGGTATATCCATGCTTATCTCTGCATCTCTGTGACTCATCACATCTTATAATATCCACAAAAATTGAGTTGAATGAGTAACAGTTACAGAGTGTTTAGCATGTTATTGAACTTACTTTAAGAACTCAGTAGATACTAGATTAGGCTGCTGCGGCCTCTGCTGATAAAACATCCTTAACGTATTGGGTATTGACTTTTGACCTGGGTTGTATATGTCTAAGACTTCCATTTTGGAAATTCATAAGATTGCCTCATGGGCCACTCATATTGCTTGTCTCATAATTTCAGGCAAAATCCCATAGTTGCAAAATTCGCAGCTCCTAAGTTACAACCTGAAGGAAAAACAGGGTGAGTGGGACTATTGCAAATTAGAAAAATGCCTATCCTGTCCACAAAGGGCAGCTGGGTTTCCAGTCAATTCAGACTTGCTTTGTGGGAATGAGTTCAGTATTATCAGACATTCTGATTTTTCAAGAGAAGCTGAAAATCCATATTTTAATACGTAGTCTTCTAAATTTGGAAAACTAATTAAAAATTGCTAAACTCCAAGCTTCTGAAAGATACTTGGACTTCAGGCTGCTCACAGTTAGTGTGACCTTTGCTTTTATGGCAGTTGGCTTGTGGTGTGAGGTTTTATCAATCCCTTTCTTGTTTTTTGTTTACCTTTTACATGGGTGTTAGTCTGAGTTTTTCAAATTAGTTTTTTAATAGTTTAATTTCACTGCTTCATAAGGGATCTATTTCTAGCTGTTGTTTTTGTATTTCTAACCTCTCCACATTTTGCCTCTTTAAATCCCTCCTCCCTTTTGTTTCTTGAGGTCAGAGACCTGTCAAGGTTAATTATCTATTATAAGGGAAGCATTTTCAGCAAAAAGGAAAAAAAAAAATGGAGCTATACAAGCATTTTCAAACAATAGCACAAATAGAACTTTCTGATGTGTTTAGTAAACTCAAATTTGGAAAGATATGAGAACAATTGACACAACAAAGTGAAAGTAATGATTTTATAACCAGTGAATGTATTTCATCTGTAAATCCATTGGACAATAATTAGGTTCTCTGGAATTCCTTTTTTTTTTTTTTTAAAGATTTTATTTATTTATTCAACACAGAGAGAGATCATAAGTAGGCAGAGAGGCAGGCAGAGAGAGGGGGAAGCAGGCTCCCTGTCAAGTAGAGAGCCTGATATGGGCCTTGATCCCAGGACCCTGAGATCATGACCTGAGCCGAAGGCAGAGGCTTTAACCCACTAAGCCATCCAGGCGCCCTGGAATTCCTTTTATCAATAACTTTTTTCCTTAAGGAACTTATTTATGTTAAAAGTTGTAGAAACTACTGGATGTCAACAATTCAATCTATTTTAGGATACACAAATCTTTGTTAAACCACAAGAAAAAAAATCATAGACCTAAATTATGATATAACACAAATCACTTAGAATTTTTCTTATATACATTGTGAAAATACTCTTCGAGAATTATTTAGATGTAGATATTGATCTAACATCACACTGCTCCCTTTCCTTGACTTTTTGCAGAAATGTAGTGTAATCTTTTTAAAGACATTGTACATGACAGTTAAGTTCAACCTGTGTTGCACTGTCAAAGCAGGTAACTGAAGTGATGTCAATATAAACATGTGTGGTCAAGTTCACGAACATGCAGACAATGGCAAATTATAGTATGACTATTGCCTGGCCAACCGCCATTCATCGAAAGATGAATCCCCTTTTCAGAAGTAGTAAAATGTAAACTACGTACCAATGTCAAGGAAATACTCTAATCTCCACTATCTAAATAAGTTTCTGAAACGTTAGTTTTATAGGAAAACTTATTTAATGGTACATTCACAACTTATGAGTAAAGTTTTCTTCACGCAATTGAGGTCTTTAGTTAGAATTAGGTATCTGTGCTCTCTACCCCTAAAGATAATGTACACTTTCAGATCACAAGAGAATGATGAAGGCTTTAAGGAGATAAGAATTCAGAGGTTGTGGGGTCCACTGATTTTAAAACTGGCCCTCAAATTAGTTTCTTTAATTCATCTTTTTTTTCCCTCTGCTGCCCCCAGCTTAATTCTATCCTTTTGCAAATTCATATATTTTCATAGGAAAACTTATGTTTACTTTTTAAAATATTTAATGATTTCTGAAAAACTTTTATTTATTTATTCTTGAGATTTTTATTTATTATTTGAGAGAGACGGAAAGAAAGAGAGAGAGAGAGCAGCAGCGGGGAGGAACAGAGGGTGAGGGACAGAGCCGTGTTCAGGCCTCCATCTGAGGACCCTGATACCATGATCTTAGCTGAAATCAAGAGTCAGATGCTTAACCAACTGAGTCACCCAAGTGCCCCAAAACTTATATTTTAAAATAAGTTATTTCCACAATCTCATCAACTTTTGGCCAAATTTAATTGACTATTTGACATTGCTCCTTTGTCTACCTTATAGTAGACATCCACTAGGCAGTTCCCTTGTGGTGAGAAAGTTAAAACTTTCAAAGCAACTCTTAAAACTTACGATAAAGTATCAAGTATTTAACATAAATAATGCAAATAAGTGTTTCATTTTAATAAAAACAAATATTTATTTCAGGCCCTATGGTGGCACTTCAGGAAATTCAAATAGTAATAAAACATTCCAAGTACCCTTTAGACAAGGCAGATTGACAAGAGTACTCCAGTAGAGGTAACGGAAGTTCAGAGAACACAAATAGCAATAACAAAATCTCCTTAGTACCTGTATTACAAAATCCCCTAACATCGGTATGCCAGTAGTGGTAAAAACAAGGTCAAAGGGAAAATACAAAAGAGAGTATTTTATATGCCTGAACACGGGTCACATCATTTCTCCCCAAAAATCAGATAATCACATCATTTCTCCCCAAAAATCATCTGAAAAGATATCCTTTTGGTCAAAACTTTAAAAATATTCTCTGAGTGGCATCCGTCTTCAGCTCAGCTCATGATTCCAAGGTCCTGGGATCCAGCCCCACATCGGGCTCCCTGCTCAGCAGGAAAGTCTGCCTCTCCCTCTTCATCTGCTTCTCTACCTGCTCATGCTCTCTCTCACTCTCAAATAAATAAATAAAATCTTAAAAAAAACCCAAAAATAAATAAAAGTCTTCTCTGAGGAAGAATTCTTGAGAAGGGTATAGACTTTGAATTCACATTACCTGTGTTCAAATCCTTTTCCCTCCACTATTCTTAGATGAAATAAACTCTGTGTCTCTGTTTCTTCACCCGCTAAGAAAGGACATAATGACAGTAGGCACCTTCAGACTTGCTATGAGGATTGAATGTTAAAAATGTGTAATGATGCCTGGTACCTAGAATGTATGAATTCCAGGATCTCAGTCTTTCTGCCATTACTATCCTAATCTGAACTGCAAACTACCTGAACTACTGAAGTTGGGTATGGGACTTGTAGCCTGAACCATCCTCACTCAGTCGTAGTTTAGGATAACATACAAAGGTCATCTGAAGGAATTGGTTTAAAAATCAAGTAGGTGAAGAAATTTAAAGTAGATTAAGTAATTATGTATGGAGATGCACTTCACAATTAAATGTCCTCTGTTAGTGCAAGCGTCCTTTTAAAAACCATTCAAAAAAAAAAAAAAACCTTGTGATTACAAATTGTACATTTTTAAGATGAATAAATAAGAAGAAACAATTTCTTAATATAATGCAGGTGGAAACTTGTGGTTCGTAATAACCTTCCTAGTGACAGAAACATAAAAGGATTCAGAAAATTAGGGTTTTTTTTCAAAAATTTAGACACAAGTGAAAATAATATGCTTTGAAAAAAACAAAAACAAAATGTTGGTGATTCAAAATGTGGCTCTGGTGATGCCGTTATTGATGTCAAAGTTGTATGCTAAAATATGAATAAAATTATTTTATAAAATATGAATGAACAAGCAGTGTTTATACATTAATCTATAATTTTATTTTTATAAATATTTGCTTATCTAAAATGAATTAAATACTGTAAGTAAATGTATGCCTATTTTATCCATATTGTTAATGTTTTATATTTGGCAAAAATAATGTTAGGTTTTTCTTTACAGAAAATTAGATTACTTTAAACTCTGTATATGATTCTGAGTAACAGATATTTGGAAAGGCTTAAGAGGAGGTGGAATTTGAAACAGTTTTGAAGAACAATTAGAGTAAAAAGAATAGAATTAAATGTATTATGGGACTACTATTTTCTAGGTGCTTTAGATAAGCAATTACATTACATTCTCACAGGTATTATCATTCCCATTTTACAGATGGGGAAATTGAGGCTGAAAAAATTTAATGAGTCTTTTCAAGATACCACAACCGACTTGGTCAGGCTTCATTTTCAGAACAGGCCTTTTCAATTTCAGCACTGTGATTTCCCTAAAAGGCAATCCAGGGCAGAGGGTGGATCATGGAGAAGACTGGGTTGGACTTCTCTTTTTCTTATTTCCTAATTGCTGTAAATTACTCAACCTCTCTTAAGTTTTTTTACCATGGGGTTAACAACCCTGTCTCTTTAAGGAGATGTTGAGATTATTCAGTGAGTTTTACAAGTTCTGGGAATAGCAAGTGACACCTCAATGCACTACAGGAGTTAGCCTTCATGATGTAAGGAAAAGGGGGAGGAGGGAAAGATGGGAGAGGAGGAAGATTTCCACTCTGTCAAATTACTTCTTCCAGAAGCAGAATACATTCTGGGTAGGAGGAATAGGAGGAACAAAGACACAAAATCCGGCAAGGCTATGCCTTCTGTCTGACTAAAAATTGAGGAAATAAGGATAGGACGAGGTCATTATGGAATAAATCCAACCTAGATGGAAATTACTGGAAATATACATTCCAGTGGCCGTGGCAGTAAACAGATCTCATACCTCAGTTTTTATGAAGTTAATTTTCTTATATACTTTGCTTCCTGAGTGCCTCATTGTGAGGGCTGCTAAGTAATTTATAGTGTATGAATACAGCCTAGATGTGTTCAATTTATACACTATTGACTACTTAACCTGTCTTAATTAAGCCTATATTTATAAAATTAGAAAAAGAGTTTTTTATCTACAATATGTATATTGGATGTTTGGCTGAAATCTGATATGATGAATGAACAATTAATAAAAGAGTACTTTGATATATTTCCTCAGATACCTTTTATTTTCCTCCATACATTAAGGTTCTTAAAACCAGAATATATTTTAAAAGCAATGTATACATTCAATATGGGACCACCATTTTTCTTTCACTTCCCAGAGCTATTTGTAAATCATTGGTATGCCTTACAGCTCTTAACTTTATTTCCCTTCAGAGAAGACTGTAAATCCAGAGGTTGCATTGTATTTGCTACTACTGTATTCTCAAATTATCAGGCAGTAAGGGTTCAATAAATTTTTTTAAACAATAACTGACTGAATAGTAATCAAGGAACTAAGATACTATTGCAAAGAGACACAAGGTCCCAATTACTTTATAGGATCTACCAAGAGAAATAACTTCAGGCCAAAGCAATGCTTGGGGTTCTAAGCCACTCTATTACTCATGTAAGAATTTTTGTTTATTTATAACCTACCTTGCTTAGAAAAGGATTGGTGATGGCTTACAAAAATAAAAATAAATGACAATTAGGTGAGAACTCTTAAAGAGAAAGAAAATAATCAAATCCAGATTAAGACCCTAAAATGAAGCCAAGAAAGCCACATAAATACAATTGTACAGGAATCCAAAGAAAAGGAAATGCTTGAGGTTCAGATAATATCAGGAAAATTTTCTGGAAACAGGGCTTATTATGAAGTATTCAGGTCAAAGACATGAAGGTTTGGTGTCTCTGGAGCTTTTTACAGCAGCCTTCAGAGTCTTCCAAGCAGGAGGGTGCTTTTTGGTGGGAAGTATTTTGGTAAAGATAACACCCTCCACCAGCCTGGGCTCCTGGGAAGGCTTCTACATGTTAGACCTCACCAATTATCTAATTTTTATAATAAGCTCACCACTTTCTGTAATTGCTTCACTTCTTTCAACAGGTATTGTGGAAAGATAAGGATATTTCATCTTTCAAGGGAAGAATTTCAGATACAGTCTATGAAGAGATGTTTATTAAAGAAAAAAAATAAAGGATTTAGCCTTTGAACTCACTATCAAAAAAGTGGTATTAGGTATTGGGGGACGCACGAGACTTATTGGGTGTGCACTTTTTTTTTTTTCGTTTTGTTTTCTTCCTATTATCACCTCCAAGAGCAGAATGTCAAGGTCCAACTACAGTGGGAGATATCTTTCCAGGATCTAACAGTCTCAGGTACCAGAAGGACTGGAGCATGGTCATCCCTCCCCTCCAGGTGAAAAAAGACAAGAAAGGGGAATTTAGAAAATAAGAGCGTAGTCTGTGTTCCTCAGGGTTAAGAGTTCTGATCCAAATAGAAAATCACCTCTGTCCCTTAAAGTTGTGTCGGCTTGGCCAAGTTGCTCCGCCCCTCGGGCACTTCAGTAGGAAAATGGAGATACTAATCCCTTTCTTACAGGCACCCCTTGAAGGAGAATCCTAGTAGGCTCAGCCTAATCTGCACCTGGCTTGGTAGACAGATTGCCTGACCCACTGAATGCAACTTTACCAAGAAGCAGCCTGGGAAAACCAGCGCCCTAGATGAGTCTTCAGTTTGGGAAGCGCTGAGGTAACAAGGAAGGTACTTAGGGGAATGCTAACAATCAGTGGTGGTGAGGTTCCGCCCATTTCACAGGCAATCCCTCTATCAGTGTGCACGAAGAAACCGATCCGAGGGGCAGGGCTCGGGAAGGGTGGCCCGCATCTCCGGCCTGGGAGGGGAATGCCCCAGCCGATCTCCGCTCCCGGACGCACCCTCGCAGACATCCCAGCCCCGCGGGTCCCGGAGCCTTGCGGCCGACGTGCGCCAGGTGGCGAGGGTGCCAGAGCGGCCGAGTCGCGGCGCACTGAGTCAGCCGCCCAGCTATGCTGAGGAACCAGGGCGGCCGGCTCGACCACCCCCGCGGCTGAGCCCGGGCTACCCCCGCGCCGGGCGCCGGCCGTCCGCCCCCGGGCGGAGAGGAAGCGGCCGAGGCGCGGCGCGAGAGCACCTGGGCAGGCGCGGGCGGCGGGCGCGGCGCTTCCGGAGCTGCGCGCGGGCTCGCGTTCCCCGCGCTCCCCGCCTCCAGGTGCGGCGGCCGCGGCGCGCCAGCCCGTGTGACAGCGCCGCCCGCGCGGCCGCCGCCCGGCCCCAGACGTGGTGCGGGCAGCGGCGGGGACCGGGGAGGAGGAGGCCCCGCCTCTGGGACCGACGAGGGAGGACCGAGTGAACCGGGCAGGGAGAGTCGCCGGTGCCGGGGCTTCCCCGCCCGCCTCGCCTTTCCCGGCTCTGCTGCCCGCGCGCCAGGCGAGTACCCGGGGCCGCGGGTGGGCAGGGCGGCGAGGCCGGGGCGGGGCGGGCGGGGGTAGGGGGGCAGTTTCACGCCGCGCTGGGGCTTTTCGGCGCTTTCCGGGTAAATTTCCAGAGCGCAAAGTGCTTGGCTCTGGTTTCTGCCCCTTGGATTTCCCTCCCGCGTGTGGGCGTCTTAAAGGAAACCAGAAGCGGGTAAGTGATATAAAAACTCCTTACTTATGTGATTTGACCTAGGAGGGTGAGAATCCGCAAAGACTAGGCACCTTCTCCAGGACCCTGTACCCCCAAATAAAAAGCTACCCTTTAGCGAGTTTCAGGCACCACGTTATTTATCGGTAAAGGTAATGAGTTTGCTCAGATCTCTGTGCTCCCCCGCACCCTGCTTGTTATACACTTTAAGAGGACAGGCTTGTTAATTAACTTTAATCACAGTCATTTGGCCTCCACCTGCCAGAACCCAACACCGTACACGGGGACCTGTGGGCAGTGAGTTTACTAGATTGATCTTTCTCATTTTGTTTTGGAGACTTGTCTCTTGGGGCGGGGGAATGAGTGTCCATCTCATTTAGTGAAGTAAGTTCGCCCAGGCTTGTTTTCTTAAACACTTTCCTCATCTCCTTTCGGCGATCTGGAGTTATTTTGATTTGGGGGAAGGCTTAATGAAATTATAGTGTGAACTATATCCTTTGATAATTAAAGGAAAAAATAGAATCATGACATTTTAGGTTTTTGCAAGTTTGTGCAGTGATAGGAACGTTGTGGTTTTTTTTTTTTTTTTTTTTTTTTTTTTTTTGTTTTTTAAAGGTTGTCCTTGAAGTAGGCTGCTCGGTGGAATATATCCTTCTGGTTAAAAAAAAGCCTATTGAAAAAGAAACTATTTTTAAAAGTACATTTAATCGGATGTCATTGTGATTACCAATAATAGTATTGTACTTGCAAGCTTAGTATTGATTTCCCCCGCACTTAAGCACTCTACACCCGCATGAGCTTATGGAACTTTGCCCATAAGTAATTGGAACATGAAGTTTTGGCAGTTTTAAAAAGGAAGCTAACTTTTTTAAGGGGGGCGGGGGCACTCTTTAAACTTTTAATTATGACTTTCATACACTTACAAGAGAAATACTGAGGGGAAAATTCTCATGACATGACACTGTTTAACAATATTTTAAAAAGAAAGAAAAGAGTAAAATGGGTCATGGAACTAAGCTGGAGCCTAGAGTGGAAATGTCTCCCTGGTTCCTTTTTAAACATATATTTAACATTTATTTAACATAACATTATATGTTTATATATATACATATGTTTATAAAAACATATTTAAAGTGTTGTACGTAGATTTGGTTTCTTAGTCCTCAGATTTATTTAAATTAAAATGTATCTAGGGGGGTCAGTTGACTTGTTAAAACTTCCGTGGGTGTGTGTTTGTATTTTTTCTGCTCTCTCTAAACCTGTTAGATTTTATATGGGTTGTTCATGATAGGAGCGTTGAGTGTGTGTGTGTGTGTGTGTGTGTGTGTGTGCGCTTATTGTATATTTAAAGATAAACTCTTGATCATCAAATATCACAAGTTTGCAGCAGTGCCTCATATATATTCAATTAATACTTTTCAATTTAACTACTCTTAGTTACCGTGGTTAAGTGTAGGACTCCGATTACAGTAAATTGCAATTTTTTTTATTTGTGGCTATTTTTATTTTTTAATCATTTATTTATTTTTTTATTGTTACTTAAATTTCTTTTCCAGTGTTTCAAGATTCATTCCCCATTCCCCACACCCAGTGCTCCTAAATTGTGATTTTTTAAAAAAGATTTTTAAAAAATGTTTATTTGAGAGCACATGCAGGAGGGGTGGAGGAGATGGACAGAGAGAGAGGAACAAGCAGATTCCCCACTAAGCAGTCTGATAAGGGGCTCCATCTCAGGCCCCTGGGATCACAGCCTGTGCAGAAGGCAGACACTCAATGGACTGAGCCACCTTTGTGTCCCTGCACTGTAGTTTCCTTGGAAACTTACATTAGTACTGTGGAACTATGAAGTTTTAAAAACTGCAGGACTATAAGTTCTAGACTTCATGATAGCCAATAAGTGTTTTGTTTTGAATTTTTACCCCACCTTCCTGCAACTTTGACGAAGTTTGGTGAAAGATATTTTGAAATTGCCAAGTATTATGATGGTCTTTGCTTTCATAGCTTTCTTTTAACAAGAGGTTCCCCCCCCCCATTTATTATAGACTCATTTATTGGATCCAGTCTTGGCACTTACTGAATCGAGGGATTTTTGGGATTATCTGTAAAATATTAATTATGCAGAGAACTTTTTATTAGTGTTGGAAATATTTCTTAGCTTTGACCAAATGTGAATTGATGAGAAATTAGAAGCTATGAGATGTCTTTTTAAGCTTTACTGTGAAGTCCTGAACTCCGGTAGTTTATCATTTTAGGTTGTTTTTTTTTTTTTTTTTAATGGTATTGGCCAGAATAAACATGTAATGATGGTTAAACCATTTTGCATGCTTATTTCCATATTAGAAGTAATAGTCAATGGTATTCTCTTTACAAGAGCCTTTCTAGTATAAGTATAGCATATTTGTTTACCCATGCTATGGAGGTAAAAAAGGAATCCTGGTCTAGGTTGGGTAGTTGTTCTGAGCAGCTTCAGGGGTGGAAAGTACTAGCGAAGAGGTGGGAAGAATTATTTTCCTTCTTATAGCATTTGTGTACAAAGGTGTATGAGTAGCTGAGGGCGTACTCAGGGAAGTACTAGAAGGTGGTGAACATGCCCTCATGTTTCACACAAAAATGGGAGGCACAAAGGGACTCTCTACAGGTTATATTATGTGGCTTTAGGAAAAGGGAAGAATGGTTAATCAGTGTAAAGTTGGAGAGATGATGAGGAAAGAGCAGAGGAGAAGTGTGGTCTGCATGCTGATTATCAGGTGACATAGGCTCATGGAGGTGGTGATGGTAACAGTCATCGTCAAATCTCTTTCACAGTTCCTGATGACATTTGGAGTCTTCAGACTGCTATCCAAGGCCCTGCAGAGCCAGTTTCCTTCCTTTTCTGGCCTCACCTTTCATTAGTTCTTGAACCCTAAGTCTGCTCCAGCTGTTCCCATCTCTTTGCTGTGATTACTGGAGGACATCTCCATCTGTGCCCCCTTTATGGCATTTCTTCCGCTTCAGATAGTGCTACCTGCATCTACATTTCTTCCTACTCATCTTGAAATTCCTTTGCCTAACCCCTGTCCTCAAAGCTCTAAATGGCTTCATATTTCACTGATCTTTATGGAATTAATTTGAGATATTTAGAGTTCCCTGGCACTCATGAAAGATGATGGTTCTACCTCTCTATGTCATTAACAGTAAAGTAATATTTAAAAGGAAAGCCATGTGAA
Organism: Spilogale gracilis; assembly: GCA_004023965.1. NCBI lineage: Eukaryota > Metazoa > Chordata > Mammalia > Carnivora > Mephitidae > Spilogale > Spilogale gracilis. The sequence continues at coordinate 26,048 of PITA01005874.1, forward strand.
AGTCAAAGTCACAAAATTTGTTTTTTTTTTTTATTACCGTATAAGTGCTTTTTGGGGTTATATCAGAGTGTTCCGATTTCACTATTCCTTCTTTACTGGCACTTAACTGAGGGGCAAAGAAGTGATTGCATGTGTGCTATTTTCCTTTGCTTATAGATCCTTTTATACTCCATTAGATTTTTGAGCTCTTTGAGAGAAGACATTGCATCTTCACTTTCTTTGTAGCACTTGACACTGTTCTTGGATGAGGTAATAGGTGCTGTAATCTTGAACTGCAAATATTTCTTCTATTATCACTCTTGGAGAGAGTAGTTAGTGTTCCTCAAATATTTATTGAATGAATAAATGAAAGTAAATGAGTCAGTAAGTTGGGAGACATTTGCTGAGATACCCTCTTAAGAAAAAGAGACTTTGACAATAATGAGACCAATAGGCGTGAGCTCCCAAATTCAGCTGGAAAAGAGGTCAGGGTGCTATTTATAAATGCGAAGAGAGAAAACGTTCACAGTAGGCTATTTTGAAACATCTGGTTGTTGGTTTAAAAATGCGACTCAAATTCAGAGAAATGGTGGGATATACATTATACTACAATTTTACAATTATAATGTATGATAAAGTGCGCATAGCATTAAGTGTAAATCTTAAAATCTGTTGAGCTGCAGTATCATGCTACGTTTGACCTGAGTAAATTAAAGGTATGTTTAGTGTAGCATGAAATGGAATAGAATCCTGAAGAAAGTGGTGTTCTTATCAAGAGATCTAAGTGGTCCAGTTCTCCTTCTTTCAGCTGGCACTGGGCAGAAGCAGCTGCCCCATCAGGGGCCCACAGGTGGGAGTCCTCCACAATGGTGCAGGCTTAATTCCCTTTTACTGTCCCTACTTTTGGTCTTGTAGAAGCTTGTCAAGATGAAACCTTTCTGGTTGCTCAAGAATTATGGCTCTCCTTCAAAGATCTGTGAATTTGAAAACAAGTTTTAGACGTTAGTTAACTTAAAGGAGAAAGATTTACTGACGCTAAGGAGCTTTTCAAGCACTTAACTATTGAGATTATTATCTAAAACACCTAAACCTGGATACTACTTAACCTGCTGGTAACTTCTAATAAGTCAGTGAATTATAGCTCCTAGCATTCCTTGGATGTGGAAATGGATATTATGTTCTAGATTTGAAAGAGCTTTTTTTTTAAGATTGCACAGTAAATCATCAAGATATAACTTAAAAACAATCCTTTCTTCTTGATCCAAGCTGCAGAATGCTTTTGCCCAGGCCCTGACTATTTTTAGCTCAAACCTTTCCATCTAGCAGACACTAATTAAATACTGATTGCTTGCCAAGGACTGTTATCTTTATGCATATTTACTCATTTCACCCTCAAATCAGGCACTATTGTCATTACTGCTTACAGATGACAGTGGTGAGGCACAGAAAAATGAAAGAACTTTTCCAAGGTCATGCAGCTAGGATCACTGGTAATCCTTGTGCTCTGTGTCCCAAGTCTAGTCTTCAGGTGAAGTCCTCATTCTCACTAATCTAACCATATCTGTATATTGCTAAATTAATAAAACTATATTTATTGCTGTGTTAGGCACATTGTAGGTTTATTAGAAAATAATTTACAGTGCTAATTTAAAGGCATGTAAATTTACTAGGCAGAGAGAATACCAGTCAAACCGAGTGCAGTAATACAGATGTGACCAAGTACAACATTGTTACAAGTGAGTGAATAATAATAGCCAACATTGACTGCACATTTACAGTTTATGTCAGGTACTGTTCCGTATACCTTACCTAATTTCTTGTTGAATCCTAACAAATCCTATCAATATGAGGTATGTTATCCTTATTTTACAGATGAGGAAACTGAGCTTCAGGGAAGTTAAGTAACTTAGTAAGAGACACAGTTAACAAATGGGGAAGGCTGGTTTGGAATTCCAGCAGCCTGACTCCAAAGTGCTGTGCTCCTGCCTGGGTGGAAACAAGGATTGAGTAGGTAGGGAAAACTCATGGATGTGGTGGTCCCTGGTTGTTATATTTGAATTAGCCTCGAAGGAAAGAAAAAAAAAGTTCCAAGTATGTACAGGAAGTTCAGTTTAACTAAAAGCTGAGAAGCTGGCCCAGACCTTCTAGTCTGTCTCTCCTTGTGCTATACAAACAAACCAAATCACATAACGTGACATTTGCCATCTTTGCTCTTTCTTTCTTTCTTTCTTTCTTTCTTTCTTTCTTTCTTTCTTTCTTTCTTTAAGGTTTTATTTATTTATTTGACAGAAAGAGAGATCACAAGTAGGCCCAGAGAGGCAGGCAGAGAGAGAGGAGGAAGCAGGCTCCCTGCTGAGCAGAGAGTGATGTGGGCCTCTATCCCAGGACCCTGAGATCATGACCTGAGCCGAAGGCAGAGGAGTAACCCACTGAGCCACCCAGGTGCCCACGATCTTCACTATTTCCGAGGGTATAGTTGGGTGGTAAGCAATTTACATTGTTGTGAACTAGGACTCTAGAATGTTTTCCTCTTGCAGAACTGAAACTCCACACCCATAAAACAGCCCCCCCCCCAGCCCATTCTACTTTCTATGAATTGTTCTACTTTAGAAACCTCATAGAAGTGGAATCATGTTGCATTTGTCTTTTTGTGACTGCCTCATTTCACTTAGTGTAATGTCCTTGAGGTTTATCCATGTGGTAGAATACTGCAGAATTTCCTTTTAAAAACTGCACAGTATTCGATTGTCTGTGTATAGATTTTGTTTTTTCTCTGTCAGTGAGCATTTGGATTACTTTTGCTTTTTCATCACATTTAAACTTTTAAGACCCTGGTCTAGTACCCTCTGGAACAATACTTCAGTACTTTTCTAGTCAAGCTGTCTTTGTTTTTATCTTAGAACTATTGACTCTTCTTATGGGCAGTGACTACTTACTTTGTTACATTGGATTATTTGATTTTTGACTTCATACTGTGGTCATATATAGTGCCAGAGTAGCTGTCTTTCTGCAGTGATAGATGCAACATACATTTTAATCAGCTAAATTTTAAGTTACCAGGGCTTTATACAGTAATTTTCAAGATATTTTCCCATAATTTATGTCATTTTATCTCAAATCTCACCCTAAGTAAAGGTAAATGTAGACTTCCACTTGTAACCACTTTCATGGACATATATTTATATATACACACACACACAAATTGAAAAGGTATATAGCACTTGAACTTACAAGACGTGGTATATTGAAACAGAATTTCCTCAGTGACTGCAAGTGCTTACGCATAGCTAGAGAGTCAAAGGAGAGGAAAAACATGAAGTTCTTGATACCACTCTATTGTTAAATCAGTTATGTGACTATTAGAGGGCATCATGGTTAACAGCACAGGTCATGGCGTCTGACCCTTAGAATTTTGGAATCTATCCACTGTTTCTCTCCTGTGTTGCTTTGGGCATGGAACTTTCCTCCCAAGGCAGCTTTGAGGATTAAATGAGATCTTACACAGATGGTTTGCCAACATCTGCAAATATTGGCTGCTGTTAGTAGCATTTAAGTCTGGGGGAGAATGAAAGAGGATGGTGGTGTTCTCCTGGGTGGGGAGGAGTGGTGGTCAAGGTAGAGAACATGGCAGGGAAGGTCAGGGCCTGTGGGTGACCACAGTTAATACAGATGGCCAGGTTGGGGGAATGGGGCTTCCTCTAAGGGGTTTAGTGGAGGTAGTATTACCACAGAGTAAGTATGTGAATGGGTGGTAGAAGAGAGAGGTGCTAAACGGCCGATTTTTTAGTATTTTTGGCAGCCAAGCACCTAGGCTAAAAGACTAAATTAAGATTTTAGGCTTTCGGCCCTTTGCAATCTATTTTATACTATGGGTTGGAATAATGTGACAACAAGCGTATTTTCTCTGAACCACTTCCTCTTCTACATGGTTGTGGGGGAATAGTCAAATAGCATCTTTATGAGTCCTTAGAGTTATCATCTTCATTTTAAACATGAGTTTGCTTGATGTATATATACTATGATATGTATTTCTTAGAACTATATTGTCTTCTGAAAAAAGATGGAATTCCATTACAATCTGTGGCCTGAACTAACTAGTTCAGTTTGTTTTTCATATGGAGCTCACTGGTTTTTTAAGGGATTAGCTATTTCTCCAAAGTGAGTTTATTCTCAGCTTGATGTCAGGGACACTTTCCTTTTCATCTATAGACCAGTCGTCCTCTGGGGGTCACTGATTATTTGTAAAGATTTAGAGGAATAAAAATTCGTTGTGATGTTTCTACCTCAGAGGTCATTGCAGGGTGTCATAAATCAATTTTCCTATCTACTGGTGCCATTCAGTCATTATGACCAGTGAAAGCATTTTTTCACACATTTCTGGGTTTCCCCCAGGAGATAGTTCCACTCCATTGGGAACCACTGTTCTGGAATACAGTAAAGTCTTATTGTTCTTCAAATCAGTAGGACTTGTATTGATAATCTTGAAAGTTTCATTATTCATGTCGCAGCCTAATTTCTTTTTTATTTGGTAGATATTTTGTAAGATTCCTTCCAGTTTTGTGATCCTGTGATAGTTAAACCTATTTTGACACATTTGCAGTTTCTAAATACTCGAAAGTTATGTTTCTGATTTTAAAAAAGTGTGCTTTAAAAAGTGGGTAAAAGTTACAACTGAATTCAGTTGTATGGTGCTACTTTTTTTCCCTCCCATAAGATATGAAAGTTAAACAAATGAGATTCCAGAAGTTGTCGGCACTGAATACTTTAATGATTTCATGATTTTCAAGAAGTGACTCATAGTTTTCAGTTGTTTCTTTCCTAGTTCGACTAGGGTAAGTGACCAAGATCCCCTGGTAGTGGGTAGAGGGATGGGTTGTGGGGAGTGGCTCACGTGGTGGTTTACCTTACTTGAGGCATTGGGAGCAAGAAAGCTGTCCCAACCCGTAATTTTTTAAAAGCCCCACAGGTGGGCTGGAATGCTTACAGCTGACCTGCTAGCCTCCAACTCCTAATTTGAAGATCTCTTTTATTGGTTAGATGGATTGGAGAAATCTGTATGGAAATCCTGTCTCTGCTTCTGGCAAGTTTGGTGACCTAGACACAAGCTTTAACACTATGTGTGTTTTGTACTTTCTGTTTTAAATATTCTGAAAGCTGGGAAGAATTCATTCAACAAACATTAACTGAGTACCTACTATATGCCTGGCAGCATTCAGACTTAAAGCCTAGAGCAGTGAACAGTACACAAGATCTCTGCTCTCTTGGAACAGTCCACAGACACTAGGTCGTAACAAAGCCATAAGATAGAGTAAGAAATAGTGAGGCATGAGGCCATTGGCATACATGGCGGGAGTAGGGAAGGCCCCTCTGAAATGGCCACAGTTGAGTAGAGACCTGTTAAAGTGATAGAGTGAGCCATGGGTGTTATGTTGAGAAAGCAGATTTGAAGGAGATGGAAGGGTAAGAAGTGAGCTGATGAGGTGGGGATAAAACTGAGGCCAGTTTGGTGGCAGTTGTGTGATGGAGTAGACAGCTAGGGAATATGAAGTTGGACAGTCCCGAGGAGGGATGTGGTGTGACTTCTGTTACAAAATGAATCCTTCTGGCTGCTCCAGTGAGACTATACTTTGTGTGTATGGGGGTTGGGGGCCAGGAGAGAATCAGGGATATGAGTGAGGAAGCTATTGCAGAGGTCTGAGATGGACAAGATGGTGGCCTGGATGAGGCTGTGAGTAGAAGTGAGAAGTAGTTGGTTCAGGTTGGAGTATCAAGGCTGAACTCAATAAAATAATAAGAACATGTGTTATTAAGTGATATCCAAGCCAGGCATGGAGCAGGGAGACCTAAATATTACTTCCCTTTTACTTCCTCTTGAAAATTGGTCAGGATAGGATGGGCAAATGTAAAACCACATCTGTAATGCCAACTGTTTGTACGTTCTCTAAACACGGACTACATATACATTGTGCACTGTATTTATAAACAAATAATTTGGCATTTATTGGGCAGCGTATATGGGCTAGTCATCATCTTGGCAGGGTTACTAGTTTAGTATGGGGGTAATAAATAATTATAATAGTGAACACTTAGCATTTCTGTGTGTAGCTTCACCACAGACATATATATATATAACAATATTATTATTACTCCTATTTTCCTGATGAGGAGAAACTGAGGCCCAGAAAAGTTAAATGGTTGTTGAGGCTCACAAAAGTAGTGAGTAGAAGAACTAGGATTTGACACAGGGTGTTCAGCTCCAAAATCTTGGTTTTGTACAGCACTACCCCACTTTTGTAAGTTACTACGGGGTGAATCAAATATGATTAAATGCTTTTAAGAAGTAAATACTGTAGCGGTACAGAGAAGAGAGTTTTTTTGTTCAGTAGATACCTTGTAGAGGAAGTGGCATTTGAGTTAGACTTCAAAGAATGGGAAAGATTTCAGCTGTGGGGAGATAATGATGAAATGATGATAAGGATGGAAATAAATAATTATAATGAGGGAAATGTCTACTAAGGACTTAACATGTAAGCGCTGTTTTAACAGTCTTCTTCAATACGAAGGTACCTTTCAGTGTTTCCATTTTCTGGATATGGAAACAGACACACAAACATATGCCTATGTTGGGGTGCTTAGGTGGCTCAACCGTTAAGTTCCTGCTTTTAGTTCAGGTCGTGATCCCAGGATCCTGGGATGGAGTCCTGCCTTAGGCTCCCTGCTTAGCGGGAAGCCTGCTTCTCCTTCTCCCACTCCTCCTGCTTGTGTTCCCTCTCTCGCTGTGTTTCTCTCTGTCAAACAAACAAGCAAAATCTTTAAAAAAACAAAAGAAAAGAAAACAAACCCCCATAGGTCTGTGTTTATATTGCTAGGAAGTAGAGGAGATGGAATTTGCCTCTGACACCAGACTGATGGGCAGTGGATTAGGAGGGGCATTCCATCCTAGGGGAGGAAAGCAATGAGCTTAGACTCAGGTGGGATGATATAAAGTATATTTGGTGAATGTGAGGAATTTAAAATTGTAAACTTTTCTTGCACATCCCTGGTCATCGGGGCCCATTATTAGCCATTGTTGCTATACAGAAGATCCACAAACCAGTATCATGAAGAGTCACTCACCTAGATGATAGCATGCATGCTGGCGTGCTCAGGTTGAGGCCAGAATATAGAGGGCTTTGATATCATTTTAAGGAGCGTACACGTGGTAGCCTTTGATAGAATGGACATGTCTATCTCTTTGCATCCGACATGCATAGAGGGTAGAAGCCTTTGCAGGAAGAGCTGGATCTGTGAACATCCTCGAGTGGTCAGACAGTTAAAAAGTCTGGTGACTCGAAGATAAAGCAGACAAAGTGCAGAAAGGATGGTAGGACCAGTAGGAAGGAGCTCCTTCCAGATCTTGAAAAAGAATAAAGTTTATGTTCAGCATGTGGAATGAGAGCAGAGAGGTGGTTTTGAGTAGTTGGTATCTCCATCCTTGTTTCAGCCACCCAGGAAATGTCTGTGTATTTGTCAAAGGAAGGGAAGGGCATTATGTATAAAACACACACACACCACAAAACTAACAAAACAGGCGTCTCAACCACTTTTATTCCTACCATCCTCTCCTGTCTCTTAAACATGTCCCAGGCCCTTCCAGAGTTCTAGGATTCTAGTTAGACATGTATATGAAGAAAGGAGGGATCCATTGTATTTTAAGAGATTGAAAGGAAGCCTTCCCAGAGCTGGTAATACTTGCTTGCCTATTCAGAATTTTAAATTAGGCATAGGACTTTCCAAAATGTTCGGATTTGCAGGCAGATGGAACATATGCCAGAGGTATGGGGCTATTAAACAGTTTGTTGCTTCAGGAATGATAATTAACAATAATGAGCTAAAGTGAGCGATGATGCTGGTAGACTGTTTGGCACGGTTGAAATAGAGCCTGGAGCTAGTCCGTGGGAACACCTACCTTGCAGTAAATAATGGGAGGTATGGTATCTGTACATAATTGCTGTTTACATCAATAGTAGCTGCTATTATTGTTGTTATTAGACTGAGACCAGACTGTGGTAGGACATGGTAACAAGCTTAGACTTTATCCTATTGAGAATGTGGACGGACTTGCTAAATCTGGATTTTTAGTAGCTCACTGGTACATGGAGACAGCGCTGAGGGATTTGTTTAGAGACTGTAATAATCCATGCAGGAGATTTAATGAGCATCTGAACCATGGCTGGGGAAGTAAAGACAGAGGAGTGTATTAGTTACTTTGGGCTGCTGCAACAAAATACCACACACTGTTTTCTTTTTCTCTCACAGTTCAGGAGATGAGGAAGCCCAAGATTAGGGTGTTAGCCAGTTTGGCAATAGTTATTTCCATTTGTGATGTGCAAAAGAAAAAAAAGATAATCTATTTATAAAATAACTGTAATAGAGCAAGAGTGGTGTATCTGAGCATTAGTTTTGCATATAATGTTGAGGTTTAGCTTTCTTTTTTTTATCTTGACGTTTTGTCATCTTGAGTGTGACAGGAGGATGCCTTATTGTCAAAGTCATTTCCTGCCCTGCATCTGTTTGTATTTTTATTTCTCTGCTTCTGCAGGGCTGCCTGAGTACAGTGCGTGCTTTCCCTTTTCTCACATACCTGTGTGTCCGTGTTGGCTGATATTTTTAAAGAGTCAAGACAATGGCTTTTGGGTGACTGGCAGATAAGACTTGCAGTGTCTGGGTGTGCCTTTTGGAGAGCTATTTGAATTTGTGATTTCCAGAGACACTGCATCAACCCTTGTTCAGATCAATGTACCTAAGTGGGGTGTGTCTCCTTTTGTTATTTCAGCATGTGTTATGCATGTTCTGTACTTTTTTCTTTTTACTGAAGCATGATATCCAGAAACATGCACATACCCTACATTTCCACAAACTGAATACAGTCGTATGAACAGCACCTAGATGAACTGATTTTTTAAAAAAGTTTAATGATTTGTTTGGGGGAATAATGAACCTACGTGAATCTGCTGCTTATAAAGGAAAGTATCACATTTAAATTTTTCCTTTTCCTCTCATATTTATTTCCTGTTATCTAATATATTTATGAATTAACTATTCTGCTGGTCTTATTCTGTATATCATATTGTAGATAAAATGCTATTGCATTTTTTTTTTTTTTTAAGATTTTATTTGAGAGAAAGCACAGGAGCATGGTGAGGGGGAGTGGCAGGAGGAGAGGGAGAAGACTTTCTGCTGAGCAGGGTCCAGATGTGGGGCTTGAACCCAGAACCCTGAGATCATGACCATAACCAAAAGCAGATGCCTAACCAACTGAGCCCCTCAGGCACCCCAAATGCTACTGCATTTTTGAAACAAAAACTCTTGACCTGAGAAGTATGTTTAATTGTGCCTTTTAGAAAATGTATAAAAGAAGAAAGTTGTTCATAACTAGTTACTGTTAAGAGAAATTATCTAAAATTTGGAAATCAAAAGAATGTACAGCATGTTCTTTCAATGCTTTGTGTGGGGGTGTTGTTTAACAGGCCAACCCTAGGGGTGTTTAATTCTTATCTTGTGCTCTGCTTTCTATTTACTGTTTAGTTAGAGCCCTGAACAGGGAAGTTACCTATTAGCTTATAGATTTTTGTTTGGTAGAGAGATGACCCCAAAGGTATGGTTTTATTGCCCTGTAGGACATTAACCAATTTTTTAAATCTAACCTACCTCTCTTAGTCTAACACTAAGGAAAAAAAAATCTTTTCTGATGGTCTGTCTAAATCTGTTCCCATAAATGCTCCTGGAACTAGCCTTGCCATTTTACTGGTTCCCTCATTAATTAATGGGTTAAATAAATTATTTGATACATGTTCATTTTATATTTGTGGGAAAGTCATTTTTTTAGTTTTTTTGAAAATCATCATTGGGTACTACCATTGCCTCTCTGTCCTGTGCACACCCTAACTAGGAATTGACTTCTGAGGGCATACGCAGTTAATGCCAAAGATCCTAAATTCTGAGTGAGCTGAAGTAATTATCCTCATTTCTGTTGTGTTTCTTCAGAGAAGGTTTATAAGGTATAGAACTAGGTTTTAATAACTAAAAGGTCCGAGTAAATTAATAATCTTTTTTTTTTTTTTTTGCAGATTTAAGCACATAGAACATTCACTGTGAAGAAAATAACATTTTGAGACATTTTTTTGTTGCAATTGATAGAGGAAAAACCAATACAGAAGTGCACTCTCCTATGTGTGTACCTCATTGTACTGCTTTTGATATATCAGCTTAGTAATGAAGCCACCATTATGTCCTCAGTCAGTGAAGTAAATGTTGATATCAGAGATTTCCTAATGAGTATTAATTTGGAACAGTACCTCCTATGCTTTCGTGAGTTTGGTTTGAATACTGTGAAAGACTGTGCAGCGATAAATGACGGTGTGCTACACAAAATTGGAATATCACCTACAGGACACCGGAGGAGGATACTGAAGCAGTTACAGATAATCTTGTCAAAAATGCAAGATATCCCAATATATGCAAATATCCATAAAACAAAGAAGGATGATGAGACCTCAGAGGATCGCCATGCTCCATCTTCTGGTCAGAATACCTCTGCAGAACTTTCTGATATGGGTGGCGTGCAGGCACCTAGCCCAACACAATGGGAGACTGTTATCAAAAATTTTGATCGAAATGACTTTAGTGTAGAAAATAGCCAGTCTCTTAAATCAGATGATAAGCTGTCTCTTCTTAAACACAACTTTCCCGTTCCAGAAGAACCACATTTGAATTTGAGTTCTTTCCAACATAGTTTATATGGTAATGAAAATATTAAAATGGAGTGTTTGATTACAGAGAAAACTACAGATTGCACAGTTGAAGAACAACAAACAGAAAGATCTGATGTGATCTCAGAAAATGCGAGCAAGCCTCCTGATGTAGATCCTGAATGCCTTTCTTCCCTTGGCTGTTCAATATCAGAGGCAAATTCTGGAAATGGAGTTAACAGTTTAACAGAAAGATCACCACCATCCCCATTCTTTCAATTTCAGGGAGAAATGGTTGTAAATGATCTGTATGTTCCATCATCTCCAATCCTAACACCTATGAGAAGCCGTAGCAAGTTGGTTTCAAGACCATCTCGGTCTTTTTTGCTAAGACATCGGCCTGTACCAGAGATTCCGGGGTCAACAAAAGGAATTTCAGGGAGGTAAGAATTTTTGTGATGAACTCAGTTACTTTTAATACATATTTTTAGTGTTTGTAAATTCAATTCATATTAATTTACCTACTCAGTCAACTTTTTTGTCCTTTTTTTAAACCTAGAACATGCCATTTGTTCTATACACTATTTCCCAGAGTCCGTTTCCAGCTTATAGCTGCCTGGGACTCTCCAGTTTTCTCCCATGTAATTGACAGAAATTCCCTTCAATTTTACCCGGCCATTCCTTCCCAGACTTTCCCTCACACCTGGCATTATATTCTTCCATGAATGCAGTTCTTAGACTGAAATTGCTGATTCTGTCTCACCACTGGATTCTTTTTGTTCTCTGGCGGGGGCAGCCTTTCTAATGTGTGTATTTCTACTGCCTGACACAATGCGTTGGAATGAATTAATAATTCAAGACACATCCAAGGAGTTCCTGCTTGGGTACTAGTCACTGCACTAGGTGCAAAGGAGGTAGGGAGGAATAAAAGCGCTTGAGGTGTAGTGCAGGAAACGGAAAAAAAAAAACATGGTCACAGTACAGTGTGAAACCAGGTTCACTCGCACCGGAATTCTAAGGAGGGGCCCCCAGCGTGTTGGGTTTGTAGTCCATTGAGGTAACTGTCGTGTTGAAGAGCTGACTTAACACCAGAGAGAGCTTTCATCCCTTTCTCAGAGTTACACCTAAAATAGTTGTGGTTTTCTCCAGGGTTGTGACGGGATGTTTTCTTTCACTAAAAGCTAACGTTTGTCTCTCTGCCGGGAGTCCTGAGGTGGTTTGACTGTTAACTGCTGTGCTACTAAATGCAATTACGGATTTCCTGCACAGGCTCTTGTCTGGCATTTCTTCAAGATTCTCCTTCCCTCTGTGCATCCACTCTGTCCCTACTGCTGGTACTTTTGCCCTTGGGCATCTGTTGTGATTATTATGCAAGGTCCCGGTTGTTTGCAGGGGAAAATGTGGTGGTTTAGAATTTGCCAAGGAAAATGTGGCCATTTACAGGACTGTTACTTTAAGAACTTCTCCATAGAACATAAACCCTTTGAGGGCAGACAGCCTAGGGCCAATAGCAATGCCTAGTCTTTTCTTGGAAATCAGGAGTAATGTCATTTATTAAACACCCTAGGTTTTAGTTTGGTTTATAATTTCCTATGGGTTATCTAAATCTCACAGTGGCCCCGTGGCACAAGTATTAGTCATCCATTTTTTTTTTATGAGGTAACTGAGCCTCAGTTCATTTTTTAGGATCACGTGAGTGGTTTCATTCCAATACATCAGACTTCCAGAGCCCACACTCACTTTCGTAACCGCTCATTTAGTAAGTATTCTTAAAAATGTTGATTGCACATAGGAGATTGAAGTATTACACATGTAGAAGATGACCAGTTTTTGTATATGACACTTCAGTTTTAAAATGTTTTGCTAATTTTACACAAAAGAAGGTAAGAAGGTAACTGAAGAGGGTTTGCCATAAGTATACACATTAAAAATGTTTTGTTGCTAGAACAGAATCCTTTTGGGAGTCATAAGGATAACTTCAGATAAGAAACATTTGGCTAAAGTTTTAAACAAGATGTGCTATTTTTCATACATTTTTGAGACTCTTTTGGTGTTTATTCAGTTGTAAGTAAGCTGTGAAAGCCTTGTTATTCACATTATTTGTGAGTATGAGTCTTTGAAAATGAGAATTGAAATAATGTTAAAATTATTCGTAAATAACTTAGTACTAGCTGCTCCACGGTGCTGCCAGATTTCCCCTTGTAAGCTTTCTTCTCCGATTACAGCAGTAAATGGTACCTATGTATCTCTGGTGCTCATATCATAAAATGAGAAAGTAAACTAAATTATTTTTGAACTGTGCTGTGATTTTCCTTGTGGTCCTTGCATGAATTGCAAAGACTAATTTTGCAAGATTTTAAAAATGTTATGACTTAAAACTGTGGATTTTGTAACCTGAGATTATAATCAGATAACATCTAAATGACATTCTAGTACATTTCTTCATGTACCAAATAAAAATATTTTTTTGTGGCCATGCTTTTAACATAATTCTTTTACTAGCTGACATTTCATGTATCTGTTAGAAGGTATAGGTGGATGTCTTATCCTGGTGTGAGGCCCGTCCTTCTTTCTCTCTCCCTGGACACGAATTCCCCCCGCTATCTTTTCCCTCCTTATTTATCTGACACAATTGACTCCTGGTCACATGGATTATCTTCGTCCTTTTCTTGAGTTTTCCCTGAATTCCTGCTTGCTCCTAGTCTTAGAAAGGCTGGACTGTGGTGGGGGGAGGAAAGGTGAGCATGGACAATGAACCTCAGAATCTCTTTTTAATCTTAAAGAGCCAACTCTTCCCTTATCAGCTTCACCTGGAGGTCTCCCGCGGAGGCCTCCAAACAGAAAGGGAGTTCCAGCATCTTGCCCTTTCCCTGGGAGCCATAGGTGTGACCTGAGGTGACCTGAGGTCCTTCCTGGAGGATCCTCCTCAGTCTTCCAGGTGGGGAAGAGCAAGTATCTTTCAGCCACTGAAGAGGTACCTTCTTAGCCTCCTTCCCAGTTTCAAGATTTTCACACATCTTTCATGCAACTATTTTATCCTTGGCATAGTCAGAAAAGCCCTCTCTTTTAGGTATTATGCCCCTGAATGTTTTGAGGGAAGAGAAAATAAGCAGAGATAGGGGAGGAGGATGGTGTGCAGGGCTGTTCTGTGATCAGAGGACGTGTGTTACAATTTAAGAGTGAGACATTATATTGACTGAGGGCCCTTTAAAAGTTTGAAATCTAAACCCGAAGTCTCCAGGCTTCTTTGAACTTTTTATTAATAATAGTGATCTTAGATATTTTTCTTTAGACGTGGACATTAAAAGTATCCCATTACATGGTAAAGTACACGGTAAAGTACATGGTAAAGTGTCACATGGGTAACACTAATGTTGAAATATACATGAGCAGAGAATGTACAAAAGAGTAATAAGGAATTGTTGGGTACATGGAAGAGAAAACATACAGAAACTCATTCTGTCTTTCTCATGTTCAAGAAAAATTGCATGTTTTATGTTATAGTGGAAAAATGCTTAGCAATTCAAAATTCATTATTTTCTTTTAAAATACCTTATAAGGTCTGTGAAAAAATAGGCTATTTCAATATTTGCTAAACTTTTACTTCATCTAAATAACAAATCAAAATTTAATTCATAGTTTGATTTATTCTTAGAGGATGATGTATCTGCTCCATACTTTTTTTTTTTTAAAGATTTTATTTATTTGACAGAGAGAAACACAGCCAGAGAGGGAACACAAGCAGGGGGAGTGAGAGAGGGAGAAGCAGGCTTCCCGCGGAGCAGGGAGCCCGATGTGGGACTTGATCCTGGGTCTCCGGGATCATGACCTGAGCCAAAGGCAGTCACCCAACCAACTGAGCCACTCAGGCACCTCCATACTTTTTATAAGTAAAAAGACATTAGGTTTATACTTTTTTATTTTTCAAGCACCACTTTGCAAAAATATATAAAATTTTCAAGTTTTTGCTTAAGTTCTAGTTAGCAGGTGGTGTAATATTAGTTTCAGGTGTAAAATATAGTGATTCAGCACTTTCACACAACACCTGGTGCTCATCACAGCAGAGCCCTCCTCTTCAGTCCCCATCACCTTTTTAAGCCATTCCTCCGCCCACCTCCCCTCTGGTAACTATCAGTTTGTTCTCCTAGATAAAAGTCCATTTCTTGGTTTGCCTCTCTTTCTCTTTGAATTCCCCTTCGCTCCTTAGTTTTGTTTCTTAAATTCCACATATGAGTGAAATCATATGGTATTTGTCTTTCTGTGACTGACTTGTTTAGTATAATACTTTCTAGTTCTATTCATGTCCTTGCAAATGGCAAGATTTTGTTCTCTTTTTTGGTTAATATTCCATTGTATATATGTACATACCACATCTTCTTTATCCATTTGTCAGTCACAGGACACTGGGGCTCCTTCCATAATTTGACTATTGATAATGCTATAAATATCGGGGTGGAGATGTCCCTTTGAATCAGTATTTTTGTATCCTTTGGGTAAATACCTTATAGTGCAGTTGCTGGGTCATAGGGTAGCTCTATTTTTAACTTTCTGAGGAACCTCCATACTGTTTTCCAGAGTGGCTGTCCCAGTTTGCATTCCCACCAACAGTGCAAGAGGTTCCCCTTTCTCTGCCTCCTTGCCAACACTTAATTTGTTCTTGTGTTGCCAATTTTAGCCATTCTGACAGATGTGAGGTGATACCCTATTGTAGTTTTGTTTTATATTTCCTTGATGAGTGATGTTGAACATCTTTTCATGTGTCTGTTGGCCATCTGGATATTTTCTTTGAAAAAAATGTTTACTCAGGACTTCTGCCCATGGAGAAATATATTTTGAGTTGCAACTTTTGCTAGTTGATTAAAAAAAAAGTTTGAGAATAATGATGTAGATTTTTATGTTGCGATCTTTCAGTAATTATCATTATTCTTATCCTAAGGATGTTTTTTGGAACTTCTTGGATTGAGACATAATTTGTGCATTGTAAATTTCACATTCTTGGTCTGTGCTCTAGTTAATACACTCATGTTTTCTGAAGTCAAATTTGTGTGTTACATATTATGTAACCTCAGGGTAGTTTTAAATTGATGCCTAATGATTGTGGTTTTCTTTTGAATTCAGTTCTGTAATGACCTGTAGTTAGTCTGTTGTAGTTAGTCCGTTACGAATTGCAAGAACTACATTTTTAAAAAACATTCTGTGAATGATGGTCCATTTGTGGTATGTAATTTTTTTTGGTTGTTGTGGCTGCCTTCTCTAAGTAACAGGTAAGTATAGATCCTAAAGGGAGATCTTTAACATTAATTAACCTTGATATCATTGCTTTTCTTGGTAATTTTAGGCATTAAAACATATAAAAAATAACATCTGTAGGCATGCTGAAGATCCACTTTAATCAGTTATTATTTTTTTTGGCAACTTGGTCTTTTACTTAATATTTTTGAGATATTTCCACATTGATGCACATATTTTATGCAATAACGGATGCACAGAATTTTATTAAAAAAAAAGCTCATGGTTTAGTCCTTTACTAGGTTGTCGACATGTTTTCTCTATCACAAATGAAAAATGTGAATACTTTTAAGGACTTTAAGAAACAAATATGCACATAAAGTTTACCAGGAGGACCAACCATTTTTTTTTCTCTAATACAAATAATTGGTTCATTCTTACTGCATGTATATACTGTGAAGGGCACACTTTAAATGTTTTAAGCTTTTTCTCATGAATACTCAGAATATTCCTAGGAAGCAGGCCGTTTTTATTCCCTTTCAATAAATGATGAAACGAGGGTCAGGGCTGATAGATAAGTTGACCAAAGTCACAAAAGCCTAATTAACAAGAGAATATGGTAACTACTGCTTTTCTGTGTGGGTTTTTAATTTTTGCAAATCAACCATGCTTTATATTTCAAATTTAAAAGTAATCCACAGTTTTTAGGATAAATGATGGGAAATCAATAGGGCAGAAAGAGACAGAAATGAGAAAGTGTGTCGGCTTTGACTCTTACTAGCTGTGGGGCTTGGGCTGGGAGAGCCTCCCTTCTTTATTGGTGGGATTAGGCACCAGGTCCTGTGTCTAGGCCTGTAATGAGGAAGAAAGATGTGATGCAGGTATATAAATTCCTAACATCATGCTTTGGGCATATTAAGTCTTAGAATATAAGAACAGCTTGTGATAATTTATTTATAGATAATTGAGAATATAAATTACTGATAACCAATTTTCAAAATAACTTTTTTTCTGCATTGAGCTAGTCTTTCAAGAGTAGATCAAATGAAATTGGTTGATTTGGTAATTTCCTGCAGGTAGATATTTAGTATAAGAATGAATTAAAATCACACACATTCTTTACATTTCATATGGCTAATAGTAAAACCTGCAAAATAAGCTTTAAAACACCATTAATATATACATTTAAAATTATTCTAATTCCTTTTTAAATATGTTTTCAGTATATGCAAAATAGGTTAACTTTTCATTAACTTTATTAGATATTATATATATATATATATTGGTTTTTGTATTCTATTTAAGACACACCTGTGTACTTACAGGTTGCAAAGATTTTCTCGTGTGTATTTCCAGAAATTTTAGAGCTTTAGCATTGAACCTGTAGGTCTAAACTACATTTCAAGTTAACTTTTGTATATGGTATGAAGTAATGATTGGTATTCACGTCTTTTTTTCTATTGAGAGAATCAGATGTTCCTGCAACACTTGTTGAAAAGACTATACTTTCCCCAGTGAATTGTCTTAACGTCTTGTTCAAAAACTGGTAGACCACAGATATGTGGGTGTTATGTGGTATTTTTATTCTGTTCCATTAATTTATGTGCTTATCCTTTCACCAGTAACACATTGGTTTGATTTCTATAGGTTCAGACTAAGTATTGAAACTGTATAAATCTTCCAGTTTTTTCTTTTAAATATTTATTTGGACCATTCCATATTATTTATATGAGTATATACATTTTAGAGTCATCTTGTCAATTTCTATATAAAAACTCACTGGAATTTTGTTTGAGATTATCTTGACTGTGTATATCAATATTTGGAGAATTGATATCTTAACAGTATTGGGTCTTCCAATCCATTAACATGATATATTTACTTATTTTGGTCTTTAATTTTTCAGTGTTATATGGTTTTCAGTGCGCAGATCAAAGCAGATCATTTTTTGTTTTGACCTATTTACCCCTTAATATTTTGTGTTATGGGTATTACTGTAAAAATTATTTTTCAAACTCTTTGCTAGTTGCTCAATGCTAGTATTTAGAAATACTGTTGAATTTGTTAACATTTTCCCCTTACTATGGGAACTTGGTAGACTTACTTGTTAATTTGGGAATCTTTTTGGTGGATTCCTTAGGATTTTCTGCTTAATACATAACTTCTGCTTATAAGAAATCTTCAATAAAGAATCACACCCAGGGCGCCTGGGTGGCTCAGTGGGTTAAAGCCTCTGCCTTTGGCTCAGGTCATGATATCTGGGTCCTGGGATTGAGGCCCCCATCAGGCTCTCTGCTCAGCAGGGAGCCTGCTTCCTCCTCTCTCTCTGCCTGCCTCTCTACCTACTTGTGATCTCTCTCTCTGTCAAATAAATAATCAGTCAATCATTCTTCATTTCCATGTGCATGCCTTTTCTTTCTTTCACTTACATTGCACTGGTGGGGACCTCTGAAATAATGTGACTGTAAGTGGCGAGAGCAGACCTCCTTTCTCTGAATCTTAAGAAAAACCATTCAGCCTTTAACATGAATTATGGTGTAGGTTTTCCATAAATGCCTTTTACTAGGTTGAGGAAGTTTTCTTCTATTCCTGGTTTACTGACAGTCTTTGTCATAAATGGATGTTGAATTTTGTCATTTGGTTTTTCTGGATCTATTGTTATGAGAATGTGATTTTTCTTTTTGATTTTCTTCATTTGGTGAACTACCTTGATTTTTTCCATGTTAAGCCAACTTTTCTATCCTGGGCTAGATTTCATCTGCTTATAATACATGATTTGTATAGGTTATTAGATTTGGTTTGCTAATATTTTGTTAATGAGTTTTGCATCTGAGTTCATGAGGGATATTTCTCTAACTGTTATCTATAGTTTTGTTTTTGACTGGCTTTGTATCTGTAGTACTGAGCTTATGGAATGGATGGGGAAATAATCTCTCCTTCCCTATTTTCTGAAAAAGTTCACGTACAATTGATATTATTTCTTCTGAAATGTTTGGGGGAAATTCACCAGTGAAATATCTTGGCCTAGAGTTTTTTGTGGGTAGGTGATTAGTTACTAAATTCAGTTTACTAATAGATAAAGAGATCTAAGATTTTTACATTTTTTATATTTGATGATTTATGCCCTAGAGAATTTTTCTATTTCATCTAAGTTGTTGAATTTATTGGCATAAAGTTTTTTTTCCTAATAATCTGTAAGGATTGCTTTAGTGTTTGTAGCACAGTGATGTCCTCTTTCATTCCTGATACTGGTAGTTTCTATCTTGCTTTTTATTTTCCTTCCCTGAGGTTTATCAGTTTTATCGATCTTTTTTAAAAAACAAGCTTTAGTTACAATGATTTTGAAATTTTGTCTATGTTTTATTTCATTGGTTTCTATTCTTTTTTTTATATCCTTGTAGTTACTTGGGCAGATACATATTTAAGAGACATTAAGTACATTCTCTTGAGCCTTACATTTAGATGGAAAAATAGAACTTTTTCATATAGTAGTGGGTATTCATTGTAGTTGTTTGCACAGTGTTTTCTTTCCCTGTCATTATTATTATGTTGTATTCTAATTAACTTACCTGAAAACTTTTTCTCCCAAGGCCGCAAAGTTTTTGAGAAAAGTGTGTATTTTCATATAATGCTCATAGAGCCAGCAAATTTTTGACTCAAAATCGCAAAGCTAATGACAAAAAACCTATATAAATACTGAATTCTAGTTAGAAAATCAGTTTCTTACAAGGGTATGACTAGCAGTTTTGAAATTCCAACGTGCACAGTAGCATTGGGCAACTATATTCAGTTACTTTTGTGAATTATAAACGTGAGAGGCAAATTCTTGTAAAACCCAGTGAAGTCTCTTTAAGGCTACTTAGAAAAACATTTATGGAATTTCGCCATTCTGTTCAATTAAAATTAAAATTTATTTTTCAATAGTAGTTTTTTCTATCCAGAAAACTGTATGTTTCTATAATTAATCCTTTACTCCAGATAGTAATTTACGTATTTTTGCTTATCTCTTTTAATTTACCTATTTTCCCCCTTTGCTTTAAGCTATTTCCGTGAGAGAAGAAATGTTGCTACCTCAACTGGAAAGTCTGTGACACAGGAAAGTGAGTCTCTGTATTTAAAGTCTTTGTAAATTAACACTTATTTTATATTCCTAACTGTTGTCAAAACTGTGATTTAAAAAAAGCAGCTCACTTGTGGAATAGGTAATAATGGGAATAACTGTCTGCTAGGATTCATATACATCAGATGCTTTTAAAGATAAGTGAATAAAAGACAGTAATATGTACTCAGACTCCCCAAAACCTGCACATACTAATGTAAAAAGATTTTTTTGCACCAGGCTTCATTTATCATTAGCCTCAGTCGAAGGCATTGAACTAAATTAAATGGTTTCTAACTGTCTGAGCTACAGACCATAGATTTATGGAAAGTAATTTTGCCATGGCAACTGGAAAGGGCTGACTTTACTTTGGTAAATTGATTATTGACAGGGGCTTCTCTTTCTTTTTGAAAATTTTGCTTATAGAAGTTCAGAAACATTCTTCTTAAAGATGGTAAACACTTGGTTACTGACCCTTTAAAAAAATTTTGCCATAAAAAAATGCAAGTGTTGAGAATTATTTCTTTCTAGATCTGAGTAATTCAAGGAGAATAGAAATTCTCTTGAAGTAACTTATTTATAGATGTGTTATTAGCTGTGATGTTAGAGTACATTAAGTGAATTTCTGGTATTTTGAGTGATACAATAACTAGCTGTTATGTTAGTGAACTTTTAATAAGACAGTTATTGAAAATTATACATCTAATACTAGTTTTCTGTCATTAATACTATTCTCCTATTTGGGAATTAACATTATAAATGGTATTTTAACTATGTGCATCTTTGTGGGAAATGTGCTTAGTTATACTAATGTGGCTCTTAGTGGTTAGCAAGGACATATATGACACATCACACTTTAGGAAATAGTAATGTGTCTTTGTAGATATCAAGAAGATCATAGGAAAGAGTTGATTTTGTGTTGAAAATTATAAGCGTAATTTTGGACTCTGAGAATAAAACTATGTTGTGATATTGCTATAAATATTTACACGCTTGCTTTTTAAAAAATATTTCACATTATTCACATCTTTTCATTCTCATCCTATTATTTCCCCAAAAGACTCAAATGAGGAAAATTCATCTTCCATTTTGCCTTATGGAGAGACCTTTCTCATCCAGAGACTAGAAAATTCCAAGGTTAGTTCCCATACATTTACATTTTTTTTCATATTCAAGTATTTGCTGAATATTTGCCTCTTCATTTTCCTTTAAAGTGTTTGAAGAATGAGTTATATTCAAGAAAGACATTTCCAGTCAGTAAAATTCTGTTCCAGTAAAATCATGGCAAATGTGTGTCTTTAAATATATTTCACAAAAGCATGCTCAGTTTCAGGAATACAGGATGGTGGGTTTTCAGATATTTCCAACTTTCAGGTTTTTCCAAAAGATAAGTTACTTTAAAGACAAACCCCCAGAGAAAGCAAAAGTAAACAAACAAAAATCCTCTCAATTTTGTTTTGCCTTTTACCCAAATGTCTGCTTCTAACTCTTTATACATCTTAATTATTCAGTTTACCACTTAACCTTTCCTCCTGTTTTCTTTCTGTCTTTTATTTCTTGGTCACAATAAAAGAGAAGTTGGAAGACAAATAGTGGCAAAGTAAAAGTAAATAAATTTCATTATTGGTTGACATCTTCTGTTTTCATTGGTTGAAATGATGAATTATTAATGATTTAAATATATTGAAAAAGACATCAGAGGCCTTCTTTTAATATAGTCTTCCTAATTAAGTTGTTTTTACTGAAAATTAATTTAAGCAGTTAGACATTTGTGTAAAAACTAAACTCAGATAATGTGGATATTTGTAGAATATTGCTATCCTAATAAAAGTATATAGAAAAAAAATCCTAAGAAAATATGTGTATATTTTAATAGAAGAGGTCTATAAAGAATGAATTCTGGACCCAGGAAGAAACACTCAAAAGGGAAACAAATACTGAAAGAAACTCTTTTCTCATCAAATCAAGGTATGACATTATGATTGATGATGGTTAATTTTTTGATTAAAATTATGAATGTTGACTTCTGCTATACTATATTTCTAAGAAAACAGTTTACATTGGTAAGTTCAAATATTTCTAGATGTTTTAGTAATGGCACTTATTTTAATAATTGAATTTAGAATCTGTAAATCAGGTACATAATGACATTCTGCAGCAGTTTATATCTGATTTTCTAATTGAAACCATTCTTTCTGTCCTAAAGTGGCAGATATGTGGTGCCCTTACTTGCACATTAAAGCTGAGAAGTTATGTTAAGGATAAAGGAGCAGTGCAAAAAATATTAATGAGGTGCAACATTTTTATAAATTTAATACATTTTTATTTATTGGAAGTTCAGCACTGACAAGTGCGTTGACAATTATCCAGTTATTTGGATCCCACATGAGATTAAAGTTTGTGAGGAACTAACTTAAATTTCAGTGTTCTCAGCTTTATTAGGACTTAGTATATTACATCATGATCTGATGTTCATTTTATTTTTGATTTTTATTCTTCCCTTTCCAAGGCTCACATTGTTGTGATTTTTTTTTTTTTTTAAGATTTTATTTATTTGACAGAGAGAAACACAGCTAGAGAGGGAGCACAAGCAAGGGTAGTGAGAGAGGGAGAAGCAGGCTTCTCGCTGAGCAGGGAGCCTGTTGCAGGGCTCAAACGCAGGACTCCAAGATCATGACCTGAGCTGAAGGCAGATGCTTAATGCCTGAGCCACCCAGGCGCCCCTGTCGTGGGTTTTTTTAAGAGGAGGAGAAGGCGGAGGTGAAGAGAGAGTGGGAGAGAAGGAGAGAATCTTAAGCTGGCTCTATACCCAGCACAGGGCCTGATGTGGGTGTTCAGTTTCAGGACCCTGAGATCATGATCTGAGCTGAGATCAGGAGTTGGATGCTTAACCAGCTGAGTCACCCAGGCACCCCAGTTGTGGGTTTTCTTAAGTTGAAACTGAATAATTGAAGACTTTCAGTTAGGATTTGATATGAATATATTATAATGCACAGTGTGGAAGGGATCAGGTGAAATCATTCTTTTAAGGAAGTAGTAGTTTTTAGAACACTATATCCAGAATGATATAATTTGAGCCTTGTGTATATCTATTTCATCGATTAGCAAAAACTTCTTTATAATGAGTTTTATTATACGTAAATGACTGAGTGAATCTATTTTGTCATTCCTTAAGTCTTTATCAGTATGCTTAGCTATTAGGAATGTCTTCTGGTGAATATTATAGGTTACAGTTTTTACCTTGTGATTGTCTCCTGACTCTCATTTTCTGGCCAACAGTGTGGTACAGTTTTTTCTAATTAGTGTTGCAAAATAATACAGAAGCTTTCACCAGTTGACTGTACTCCCTATTTTCTTACATTATGATGGAACAGAGGATTCTTGGAATTGAATAGTAGAGAACTAGAGAAGGGCAACAAGTTTGGAAGTGAGATCTACAGATTGGTGAGGTGGTAGTTCACGACGTTGCCTGTGGTTAAAGGGTTGGGCTGGCTGTATAACGGTGTTGGTAAAGGTAGGAAATTGTGATGCAGAGGATATAGTCCATTTCCACCCTTACCACCAGTCTCCACCCAACCCCCTAGAATAAACAGATCAGATTAATGATACATAAGAAAAATGGTACCACTTCTAGCAGTGTTCAAATATGTCTTAGTGTAATAAGAGATTTCTATTTAATTTTTCTGGAAGAATTTAAACAAATTATCAGTTGGATTAATTGAATACTGAAGACTTTTCTGACCTTAAATTTCTGTGATTTGGGGGTGCCTACGTGACTTTTTCAGTTAAGCGTCAGTCTCTTGGTTTTGGCTCAGGTCGTGATCTCAGGGTCCTGGGATTGAGCCCTGTTCTTAGTGGAAATTCTGCTTCTCCCTTCCTCTCCCCCTGCTCACATGTGTGCATGCCTGTTCGTGGCCATGTGCATGCTCTTCTCTTTCTCCCTGAAAATAAAGAAGTCTTAAAAATAAAAAAATCTGTGATTTGATGTTTATAAATTTACAAAGTAACCAGTGGCTTAAATGACATATGGCACTTTGAAATGTTAACACCATTTGTTTCCATTTAGCATATATGATAACAGGAAGGAGAATGTAAGTGAAGACAAAGTGGAAGATATTTGGATACCTCGACAGGACAAAAATAATTTTCCAATAGACACCGCTTCAGAATCAGAATATTCAACAGTAGAAGAATGCTTTCAGAGTTTAAGAAGGAAAAACTCAAAGGCATCTAAATCTAGGACTCAGAAAGCATTGACTATGGACCCCATCAATAGGCACAGTTATCCATTAAGTTCAACAAGTGGAAATGCTGAGTCCTCAGTCGTTTCCTCCAATGCAATATCTCCCTATGCCTGTTTTTATGGATCCTCTACAAGGAAGGTTAAATCGGGATGGCTAGACAAACTTTCTCCTCAAGGGTATGTAGCTACCATTTTTTTTCCCCTAAGTAGTGTATTTTTAACAGTTCAAGTTTATCCATTTCTTAATTTGCTAGGTTGCTGCTTTTCCTCACCCCTCCCCATCCCTCATGCATACAAATACAGTTTTTAGGGACTTTCAGTATACTTTTGCAAATGCTGTTCTCAGACCTAAGGAGGAACGGTGGGATACATCGTGTGGAATGCTGGGAGAAGGTTCTGAAGAGCAGATTGAAACCGAAAGTTGCAGTTTCTCATCCAGATCTAATGTTAGTTTCTAACTTTATACTGAAATGCACTGTGTCCCAATTTGTAGCAAAGAAAAACAACACAGATTGAGTTGGTATTACTAGACGCTGGCTCTTTGGCCTTTGCTCCTAACGGTGTTCTGCTTGGGAATACAGGTCTTAATTGAAGTTAGGGAAAGTACATCATTGATATATTTTGGGCTTCACCGTTACTGATATTTTGTTTTGATTTTTGTATGTTGCACAGAAGGTCAGCGTCCTTGAATATCATACTTTTAAAACAGATTTATCATTTCAGATGTTTACAAAGTAACTTCTCTTCCTTAAGGTTTTACAGCACTGAGAAATACTTGGAGGAGGGATTGTGTTTAATTAGATTTGTTTCCTGGCATTCCAATTTTTGAATGTCCTTTTGGAATATTTACTTGAAATATTCCTCATGAATTATTAAGTTATTTTGGGATTAAGTCTCTTTTGTTTAAGTAGTTAATATAGTGAGTCCCTACAATGTGCTGGTTTCCTTCATTTCCTCCCAAATGTACATCATTTCTATAAAGACTTTGTTGGACCTAAAATAAATTTTATTAGCAGAAAATCATCAGAAGACACTTTAGTTGACTAGTGGGGAGCAGATATTACATTTTTGAAGGATGTGAAAATAAAAATCCCAACTTTTTTAGTTTATTTATGGTTAAAAATTATATGGTTAAAACTTTATACCATTGCATTCTTTTAGCAAATTAGATGGTGAATAAACTGAAACAGGATACTTCTTTGTACCAGTTATCTTGTCTCCTTTCTGGTTACATTAGAGTGACAATGTACCCAACTAGGCTTACTTTTCATTCCTCATCAGAATCATTGGTAACTACAAGTCTAATAACAAAGGCCTGGGCAAGCACTCAAAAGTACACACAGGTGGCATGAAACAGTGAGCTAGAATATTCTTGAATCTTTCATTTCTGTATAATTTAAGTGTTTAGGGAAATGCTAGTGCTCTCTCCACTTAAACTGGAAGATTTAGCAGACTCTGAGTACAGAGCCCCCAGCAGCTCTGATTTCCTGCATGATCTCTGATGGTAACTTACTCTCTGCAGGGTTGATAATGTTTATGCTCCAGGCACACTGAAAAAGCTTCACCATCATTGGCTACCTCAGGGACGTTTAGAACATTTTTCCTCTCTATTTATCCAAACTCAGACTTTGCATCCTTTCTATTCTGAATCTGCCTAAGGTTAGATGCTGTAAGTTGTCTAGATTTATGTTTTTCCACTTTAGGGGAAATAATTGAGTTTTTTGCCTTAACAGTTTTTCTCCTGGATGAACAAAGATTACGAAATTAAAGGAACTTATTATATTACCAAGAGTTTAAACTCTTCTGCATGATTTTATTGCTATGACTTGAAAAGAAGTATGTGTTATTGGCCAAGAAGCATGTATTATTTATTAGAAGTAGAATCTGAATTTCTCTTTTTTCCTAATTGGCCTCTCTATGCTACTGTAAGGGTGTTTAAGATGCTCATTAATTAGACAAAGTGATGCCTGCCCACTCTTTATGCAGAGGTTACTGAGCTTTATTGAACTCATGGTCACATGTCTGTGTGGTCCGGGGACCACTGCTGTAGATGGTATAATGAGCTCCAGAGAGAAGATATTTGAAAACTTCTTCCATAAAGGATCAGATAAAATACATTTTAATCTGGATATAGCCTCTGTGGGATATCTGTGGGAATTCAGCAACTGAGCAGTTGTGGCTTGAAAGTAGCCACAGAGAATATATAAACCAATGAATGAAGCTGTGTTTCAATAAGACTTTATTTATAAATGCATAATGGGCCAGATTTGGTCTGTGGGCCATAGAGACATAAAACAGTTTAGAGATTTGGTTAGAACCTTATACCAGCTTCTTCTATTTCTCCTGGGTCCCAAGTAGAAAATATAACCGGATAGATCACAAAACAGGGAAACTGCTTTCCATTATTCTAATAAATATAGAAGTCCTAAGAAGCAGGAGCCCTTTTTGGGGATCTGTGCACTTGTCGTTCTTTGTCCTGGAATGCTCTTCCCCACAGAGCAACATGTCCTGTACCCTTCCTCCCTCAAGTTCTTGCTGTAATGTCTCCTTTGCATTGAGGTCCTGAACACTAAAGTTAAAATTATCACTACCTCTCTCCCCCCACTACCCTGTGACTCCCTTAATTACCTTATTTTTCTCTGTGGGGCTCATATGTTAGATGCTTTATTTTATGTACTCTCCATGGGGATAGTCGTCTGTGTTGATTTTTGTTTACTGTGATATACTCAGCAGCTAGAATGTAGACTGGCATGTGGCAGATGCTCTTAGTATTTGTTTATGAATGAAATCAGTGAAAAAAACAAGCCTTAGATATATATTTTTTAATTTTTTTTAGAAATAGACAGTTTTTTATGTATAGGGATTTTATAATAGCTGAATTCCAAATACTGTATTGTTTGAAAATCTGCTGGCGCACTGGTAATGCTGGTATACCTTAACAGTGCGGTGGACTCTCAGTGTTCTTTCTTTTTTCTCTCTTCTCCTCTCCTCTCCTCTCCTCTCCCCTCCCCTCCCCTCCCGTTTCCTTTCCTTTTCTTTTCTTTTCTTTTTTTCTTTTAATATTTTATGTATTTGACAGAAACACTGCTAGAAAGGGAACACAAGCAGGGGGAGTGAGAGAGGGAGACACAGGCTTCCGGCCCAGCAGGGAGCCTGATGCAAAAGGAGGGGGGTGCTGATCCTAGGAGTCTGGGATAATGACCCAAGCCAAAGGCAGCCACTCAAGGACTGAGCCACCCAGGTGGCCCTCACTGTTCTTTTTATGATTCTCTTTCCCTCTAAAGACCCATGTTTTTTCAAAACATAGTTTAAAAACAAACAGCCACACTCAGTTATCCTAAACTGTCCTCAGTCTGGAGGGACAGTAAACAAAACAATCAAATTTATAATCTGGATTTATTTCGCATGACTGTTTGCTTTTGCAATGGAAATGCCTATTTCCTTTTGGAATTGAAATGCCATTCCTGAATCCATGCACAGTATGTGAAAACTGTCTAATATTTAGTAAGAGAGTAATTTTAGCATCACACAACTAAAGTACTAAAATATTTATCATTGGGCTTAAAGTTATGAACACTCAGCTATTTGAATGATCTAATTGTAACATAGCATGTACTATCAATTCCAAAAATTGTATGGAAGAAATTAATAAAATGAATAAAATGTAGACCTTGTGTCTGTTGTTAGTGTTTCAAACAGGTCAAGCAGATGAAAAATCTTAATAAATGGTACTTGTTTGAAGAAAAAGAAAACTCCCTGGGTTTTGAGGATAAAAAAGCAGTCTTTCTCCCTCCCTTTTCCTGTTACTGATAAGCTGAAAGTCTTCACCCAATCTGAGTGGATGCAAATATGAAGGACTGGATAGAATTTATTACAGCATTTCCCAAATGTGTACCTCAGAGGAAGCATCCTGCAGGTTGCTGTGATGAGAGACGAACGTGGTGAATATGCCGTATCCCTCCTAGGAGGTGCACATGGGGAATACCCAAGTGTATGTGCAACAAATGAACTTTTTTGGCATTTTTAACTTGCTGTTTTCTAAAGATATTTGTGTGTTCAGTATAACGCACCATGATTTTTGTAAAAATTGCAGTGTATCTCAAGGAATTCATATTTTACTTGAGGATATGTTTTGTGACTGTATTTCTTACTCAAAGAAATTCTTCTTTAACATTAACTTTTTCTCTATGGAGAGGCATCGTGTGGTAATCTGAGCCTAGAACAGCAGAAGCTGAGCATGTGAGGCTAACTCAGAATTTGGATGTAGGGTATGCTTAAGACTTTGTAGAGTAAAACAAATATGCACAAGATGTTTGTATTCCTTGTCTTCTTTGTGTCTTCCATTTAGGGAAGAAAAAAGAAAGCAAATAAAAATAAAACCAAAATACCAATAATTTGGTATTTTGTTACTATACTATTACCAATTACTAATAATTGGTGCAGAAAAGTCCTTAGGAGTATAGAATTGTGAAGTTACAGAATGGTTAAGAAAACATTTCTTCAAAGATCTTCTAGGTAGGGGAATTAGCAATTCAGTTGGCCTTTGGAAAATGGATAAGAGTTTATTTAATATTATATTATATTTTATTATATTATATTTTATTTTATTATTTATTTTTTAAAGATTTTATTTATTTAGTTGACAGGGAGAAACACAGCTAGAGAGGGAACACAAGCAGGGAGAGTGAGAGAGGGAAAAGCAGAGCAGGGAGCCCGATGCGGGGTTCTCGCTCAGGACCCTGGGATCATGACTTGAGCGGAAGGCAGACTCTCAACAACTGAGCCACTCAAGTGCCCCAATAGATAAAATTTTACTAGTGTTTTTAGAAGAGCTACTTTTCTGGCTAGAGGGAGTGGAAGGGCAGGTGATACCTTAAAGTACTGAAGTCTGTGAGATGGATAGCAAGGGTTGGTTGGGTTATATTATTGGAGATGCAAGATTGAGCTCTAGAACCAGGAGGGAGAAACTGCCAGCAGATTGCATGTTCAGGTTGAACAGAGAACGAAGGAAAATAAACTCAGTGGTCAGACACCAAGAAAAGATCAAATCCCAGAAAAGAGTTAGGAGTCTGATCATCCAGAAGCCCGTAGTCCCTGAGCTAGTGGGCGATCAGAGCTGAGACCGTTGGAGCCTGTGTCAGTGACTGACTTTCTGGCTGGTGCCCAGAATTGCCAAGGCTGCTTTCGTCGGGTAATTCATCACCCTGGTACGCAGGTGTGTGAGGTTCTCCAGTTTCCTGGGAATGCTGACGTCTGGTTGGCCTTTCAGAGAACAGCAAATGTAGTGAAAAGTTGACAAGTCTGCCCATCTGACCAGAATGTTATGTACCAATCACCATGTTGAATTTCAAGTTGAAGCTTAAATCTTTCATAAAGAGTATCTTTTTGTGCCAAGCAAATGAAAAATTTCAAACTGTATTTTGAGGAAATAGTTTTTGAGTTTTAGTGTTTATCAAATAACATGACTAATTTCAGTCTGTTCAGTGGCAGAGAAATGAATGTGAAGGTGTTAGAATCGAAGTTAGAGAAATTAGCGTTGTAAGCCATCCGTTGGTCATCGGCTGTGTATCCTAGAACCTTCATTTACATGAGGGTATAGGGTCAAGACTTCCTCTGTGGATTGGTTGGAAAAGTAGGTAACATTGGGCCTGACCCTTAATTGGGGCTCAATAAACTGCAGTTACCTTTCTCTTCAGAAGAGTATTACTTTATTTCAGGTGACCTTTGATAATGATAAGTTCTAGTTAGTTCTTACCTTAGAAAATAAAAAGTAAAGAAAGCACATGTTGACATTAAACTTTTAAAATGAAGATTTTGGTGATTAAAAAAGCATGTGGTTTAAAGTGTCAGAAAGTTGTGCATGATTTTGTTAAAAAACAAACCAGCAACAACAACACATAGCAACTTTCCTTCCCTCCCACTTCATTACAAGAGGTAGCTACTGTCAATTCTTTTAGTAGTTTCTTTGGTTTTTACTTTGTATACATATGTTTTTTTACATTTTTTTTTTTTTTTTTTAAGTAGGCTCCATGGGGCTTGAACTCATAACCCTGAGATCAGAAGTCACATGTTCTACAGACTGAGCCAGCCAGGCTCCCTATCCCAATACTATTTTTTTCTTAATGATATATATTTTTTCCTTTAAATTTATTTTATTTTTTCAGTGTTCCAAGATTCATTGCCCATGCCCCATACCCAGTGCTCCATGCAATAGGTGCCCTCAGTACCCACCACCAGGCTCTCCCATCCCTCCACCTCCTTCCCTCCAAGACCCTCAGTTTGTTTCTGAGTCCAAAGTCTCTCATATTTCATTTCTCTCCCCGAATTATCCTACTTCCCATTTCCTTTCCTCCTACTGTGCTCCATATTACCCCTTATGCACCACAAGTAAGTGAAACCATGTGATACTTGACTTTCTACTTGGCTTATTTCATTCAGCATAATCTCTTTCAATCCAGTCCATGTTGCTACAAAAGTTGGATATTCATCCTTTCTGATGGAGGCGTAGTATTCCATTGTATATATGTACCACATCTTCTTTATCCATTCATCTGTTGAAGGGCACCTTGGCTCTCTCTACAGTTTGGCGATTGTGGCCATTGCTGCTATGAACATTGGGATACATATGGCCCTTCTTTTCACTACATCTGTATCTTAATGATATTTTTATACTATTTTTTCCCCTCACTTTTCAGTGTTAGGGATTATCTATTGAGGTACTACAATGGAATATAATGTTTATTCATTTTTTTTTAAAAGATTTTATTTATTTGACAGAGAGAAACACAGCCAGAGAAGGAACACAAGCAGGGGAAGTGAGAGAGGGAAAAGCAGGCTTCCCGCCTAGCAGGGTGCCTGAAGTGGGACTCGATCCCTGGTCTCCGGGATCATGACCTGAGCAGAAGGCAGTCACTTAACCAACTGAGCCTCCCAGGCGCCCCTGTTTATTCATTTTTATCACTGTCTCCCACCCCTCCTTCTGGCATAGACACAGTTCCTATTTATCATCCTTTTCTATTTCTTTGTTTTTGTTTTTTTTTTTTTTTTTGAAGATTTTATTTATTTGACAGAGAGAAACACAGCTAGAGAGGGAACACAAGCAGGGGATGAGAGAGGGAGAAGCAGGCTTCCCAGCGAGCAGGGAGCCCGATACAGGGGCTTGAAGTGGCTCGATCCTGGAACTCTGGGATCATGACCTGAGCAAAAGGTAGACGCTTAACGACTGAGCCACCCAGGCGCCCCTATCATCCTTTTCATATAGTTGTATAAAGCAGTAATTACATTCTATGTATATTTAATTTTATAGCCTCATGACTGGTAATGCTGCTCCTACGTAAGCTCTGCAACATAGGATTGATTTTCATTTGTGCTCTTCAGTTTTCTTTGAGATTTATAGTTTTTGATTTTTCTAATTTTTTCTTTTTATGTGCTTATCATTCATTGACCCCAGAACTCTTGCTAAGAACTATAAATCTGTGAAGTAACCAAAATACTTTCATCATTGCCCAGCTTCTTAAAAGAAACTAGTTTGGGCTGGTGGTTCTCCAGGCCTGCTGCACAGTGAACCAGTTAGCTTTCTGTGATCTCTTTCATTATTGTCCTGGGGATTCTCTGTGCTGTGTGTTTGCCTTCAATCTTGTGTCATTGCCGACCAACACACCCACCCATACTTCCAGGAACTTCATCAGAAATGGTGGAACGGAGGGACAGTTTTTGAGACTTTGGATACTTGAAAGTGTCACTTTCTTCCTAAGCATGCTTACTGATAATTTACCACGGTTCTGAAATCTTGATGAGAAAGAATAATCCCTTCAGATCAGCAGTCCCTAATCTTCTAGATCTCTGGTATTCTGGAGCTGGTATTGAGACACCTGATTCTCAATCCTTTATATGTATCCTGTTTTTTTTTGTTGTTGTTCTGGGAGATTGTCTTGTTTTATTTCTTTGTTAACTATTCTTTCTCTTAACTATTTTTTCTTTCTAAACTTCTTGGTAGTTTCTTTGTTAACTATTCTATTTTTTCTTTCTAAACTTCATCTACACTGAAATGTTGATAAAAATGTACATTTTTCCATTTTCCATTTCTGGGAAATTTCTTCAATTGGTATTTTCTACCCCACTTTTGTTTTTTGTTATCCTATATTTAATATAGAAAGCACCATCTTTGGACTTCTTTTTATAGCTTATTGTTATTGTCCCATGGACACAATATTTTCTGTTATCTCTCTGAAAATCTTAATATATTTTTGAAGCTTTCTTTTCCTATAGAATGTTTTTTTCATTTTTTTTTTCAAAGATTTTATTTATTTGACAGAGAGAAACACAGCCAGAGAGGGAACACAAGCAGGGGGAATGAGAGAGGGAGAAGCAGGCCTCCTGCCGAGCAGGGAGCCCAACGTGGGACTCAATCCCAGGTCTCCGGAATCATGACCTGAGCCATAGGCAGTCGCTCAACCAACTGAGCCACCCAGGCGCCCCAGTTTCTTTCATTTCTTTGGGGAAGGGGTCATTCCCCATCTTTTACCTTAGAGGTATTTTCCTCAAATGTTTATTAATCTTGGGCTGTTTATTTTTATTTATTTATTTATTTTTGGGTTTATTTTTGAAGATTTTATTAATATTTTTTTGAGGGGAACACAAGCGGGGGAATGAGAGAGGGAGAAGCAGGCTTCCCACTGAGCAGGGAGCCTGATGCAGGGCTGGATCCTGGGACTCTGGGATTATGACCTAAACTGAAGACAGATGCTTAATGACTGAGCCACCCAGGCACCCCATTGGGCTGTTTATTTTCAAAGTGAAATCTTACAATGCTGATTGGAACAGGTTCTTATGAGTCCTTTTATTTATTTCTTGTAAGATATTATCGCAGGACTTTGTTAATACGGTTTCCTTGGTGAGTCCTCAAGCCAGTGTCTTTTAAGTGAATCTCTTTCTTTGAGGTTGGTAAGACAGGTAGAACAGCTTTTTGGGAACTTAATAGGGAAAGTAGACTTTGAATATAAATATTTATGACACATACTTTTGATTCTTCTGTTTTGAATACTGCCCTTTACCTTCAGTTATGTCTGAGCATCCCAGCCCAGAGACTCACCTCTGTTTGATTTTCTGCAGTGAATGAAACTCTGTTACTGAGCAAGAAGAGGGTCATGTTTCCAGCAGCATGAAGAGAAGGATTCTGAAATGGGGCAATGAAGGGCACAGGTTTATCTCTTAATTTGCCTTTCAACAAATCTTATTTTTGGCACCTCCTGTGCTTCTAGTCACTTCCAGAGTTATTTGATGTCTTCCATCTCCTGAGACTTTCTGAGATTTTGTGGGTAAATTGATTCTTCTCTCATTTTGATCTGTTGCAGGCTTAGCAGTCAGCTCTTGGAAACTTCCTAAGTCAGGCCCCATCCTTCCTTTTGCTTTCTTGGTTTCTAAACATTGTTCTTACTGTCTACTTCTCTGGTTATTTTTGGTTTGTAGGTGTTTATTTGTTTTTGTTTTTTTAATCCTTTGAAGCTTTGGGAGTAGAAGTAAATCCAAGCTTTAATGGATCATCTTAACTGGGAGCTGGTTTCCTGTGTGTGTGTGTGTGTGTGTGTGTGTGTGTGTGTGTGTGTGTGTGTGTGTGTTTAGGGACAATGAGTGCATAAAATAAAGAGGTGTGAATCATTTAATGTGGCTTTTCATATACCTTGTCATGTAAGCTATTGGTGAATATTATAAAAATTGATAATGGTGTTTTAAAATGAATGTTTTATTGACTTCTGAAAGTTTTTTTTAACCTGGAATTTTACAGTAAAATAACATTTGTTTTATCTCATTGAAACAACTAAGTATAGCAGAGATAGAAGCTGGGATTTCAGAGAATTTTGGTTTATTTTTGTTTTTTTGGCCCCAATTCATTTTGGTTCACCTAATCTTGGAATTTGTTGTTTTGATTTGCTTAAGAGTGAGGAAATGCATTTTTAGAATAGATAAGTGCTGGCATTTTACACTTGATCTTAGCCAAAAGGCCGAGAAGCAATAGTGCTGGCATATGTTATGCAACTATTATAATAATTTCTTGCATCTGTACTTATAAAACACTTCAAAACTAATACTGCATCATTTAAAAGCCTCAGACTTAAAAGGCGAGGTAAAATATTACTTAGCTAAATAAAAAATGAGTAATTAGATAAAAATCTACACTTTTGGAAATTGTGGTAGTTCTAAAACATTGAGACTAAGTAGCAAATAAGATATAACATGCATGTAATTCTTTAGGATTATGTAAACAGGGCAGAGGAATCTGGAACACCATGTTGATATCCTTTTCATTAGATACTGTTTAGAATCATTGAGAAGTATGTTTGTGATGATTTAAATTACCAGATTAATAAAAGCCATAAATTTTATTTAGTGCCTTTGAGGTTCATTTTAGTTGTATCATATTTAATGGCAGTTCGGTAGCTTCTGCCACCCTTAATAATATCATTGGTTACCAAACTTATTTGATGTGGGGATTTTTTTTTTTTTTTTTTGGAACCAAAATGTTAAAATATTTTTAAAAACAAATAAAAAAAAAACCCAAACCCTGTTGGCACTTAAGAATGAAATTAAAACAGGAATACCTCTGTGTGCATACTTCCTAAGTACAGATTTAATTGTTTGTATATACCCTGTTGTTAAAAAAAGGAATTTTTTAAGATACAGAGTTTTGAGACAACAAAAACTGACATCAGGTGGTGAGGTTGTATTTATGATAGCAGTTGAAACTTTACACCAGCTGCCCTGCCAGAGCTCAGGGGAAGAGTTTATAGAAATTTCATTCCATAACGTGGCACAAGCCTTATGAATTATTCTAAAAAAGCTTCCTAAAGAAATGTTTCCCTTCAGAACCCTAAAAACAAAATAGGATAAGACCTAGGCTAATGTGTTTCATGTCTCCTCTAACTTTTCTCCTGAAGGAATTCTGATGGACTTTGCAAAATTGAACTCACCTATGAAATGAGTAGAGGTCAGATGTTATCACTGCCTAAAGGGACGTCCAGGATGCCTTGCTATAGAATGTTGTGGTCTGTTTTATATCGTGGTTAAGAGCACAGACTTTGGGACCAGATTACCTGGATCCAACTCCCAGATATGCTCTTTACTAGTCGTGTTGCAACTGATGCAACCTGCCAGTGCCTGTGACTTGATCTGTAAGATGGGAATAATGATCTTAGCTCATGTGGTTGTTTGGAGGATTGATGAATTGATATTTGCATATGCCTTGCATATGATATTGCAACAGTGCCTACAATAAAGCACGACATACTCTTTGCTATTTTTATTATGAGGTGTATTATGCCAAATACATTCTTAATTGAGGTTTTAAAATCTCTTTTCTTTAAAATCATTTTTACTTCAGATCTAATTTGTGTGCTATGACAGTAGAAACACAGTCAAGGATGACACTGTATTTTATACCATGTCTTTCTTTTTTTAGCATTTACTAAAGCAAATTAAGCTATTAAATGAAATTTAAGGGAAAAGCATAACTTAAATCAGAGTAAATGTTTAAAGTACTTTTGGAACCACTAATTGTGGGTAGTAAACTAATTTTATGTAATTACAGTGGAATTAGTTGCCTGATATCTAATAGCCTTTTATAAATATGTGAAATATATAACTCTTGCACAGAAAAGATAGTTCTTAAAACTTTAGTATTCATCAATATTTATTTTAAAATCATACATTCACATTTAGAAACACTTTCTCAAGTTCTCCCTTTTATTATTTCATTTAAATTTTAATTTGTAGGCTTTACCAACTTTAAATCTGAATTTCCATTTGCTGGAAGGAGAATAGTAATGTGAGAAGGAATATGAACATAAGTTCTTATCTTTAATTACCATGTATTAGAATTCAGTATTGAACTTATATGCAGAGAACAGTTAATTGAATGTTGACATATTTAATCAGCTAAATAGATTAAACAATATTTATATAAGTTTAGTTTTAGAAACATTTTGTATTGATTAATTTGTATTTTTAAATAAGAACATGTAAAATGCATATATTTTTTAAAAAGTATATTTTAAAAGTGCTTAAGCATAAAATGTATTTTTTAAAGTACATGGGTATTAATTATGAATTTTCCAAGCTTTTGGCAGGCTCTAATTTTTCTGTAATAACAAGGTGTTTTACAAAGCTTTTGTCATATTAAAATCCTTAGTATTTGAAGAACAAAAAAATGAAGGGCAAAATGATTTAGTGGTGTTTCTCTCTATATAAATAATGCAAATTTGAGTAAACTTTTTTCAGTGAAAAGTATGTTCCTTTGTTCATTAAATATTTATTAAGCACATTTTATTGCTAGGAACTATGTCAATCAGTGGTTTTATATTGATAAACAAAGCAGAACTGATTTCTCCCCTCAGGTATCTCAATGGGAGATAGGTGAAGCAAAAGAAATACATAAATACAAAATCTGTTAGGTGTTATTAAGTGAAGAAATGGAGCATGAGACCAAGGGGATCTGTAGAATCTGTGTGGTCGTAAGGGTGGCTACTTGGAAATGCTTTCAAGCTGTGGTTTCTAGGATAAGGAGTTGGCCCCATCTAGAGCAGACAGGGAGCATTCCAAGCAGGGAAGATCCCATCTGAGAAGAGTCCAGAGATAAGAAGGAATATGGCTGGAGGGTGGTGTCTACAGAGTAAGTCCCCTCAGATCTGATGGCTGGCTGGCTGGATGAATGACAGCAGGAGGAGAGGGTTAATCATAGGATTGCAAAGTAGCTCTCCCCAAGTACCAAATGGCATCTCCTCAGCCGCTACACTGTGTGGCCTCCTCTTCCGTTTCACTGTTGGCTGGGATTTGCCCTCCATAGATTATTAGAGAGATTTAATAATCCTTAAGAATATTGAGTTAAAATGGCTGAACACATCTAATAGTTATCTGGTAGTTGTGAAAATTAAAGGGTTGGGAGAATATCTCTGAAACTGAGTCTCACAGAAGCTGAGGTGAGGTTTCGCTCAGAGAGCCTCAGACCCCAAACCCTCCATCCAGTTGGTGATGGAATTCTGAGAAAGCCTTTTGAGTCCAGGGTGACTGCAGTGAACAACTTAAGTAAAACATTAAAGTGGGTTCTAAAACTTTTCTCTCACTCTGCTTTGGCAGGTTTTGAAACTTTGAATTTAATTTTGAGTTTTCAGAAGTTTTCCTGTCTTCTGCCAACTTTTTTTTTTTTTTTTTAAGATACTAATTATTTGAGTGCTAGTCATTGAGGTTTATTTGCCATCTTGCTAAAGGGACTGCACTCATGTCACTCATTCATGAAACAAATTCTTTTTTTAGTGTCACACATGTCTCTGTGTTAGTTGCAGAATGTGTAGTGAAGGATGGAACACTCTTGTTTGTCCTTGTAAAGCACAGGGTATAGGAGACAGGCATTGAGCAAGTAAATAAATATGTGTGTGTACACACACACACACACAGATTGTGTAAAGTGTTAGGAGGAAAAGGTGCGCTTTGAGAGAGAATGACTTTGTCATCTGCTTTGGATTGGCTCATCAGGGAAGGAATATTTGTGTGGGTAGTGTAAGTAGAACTGAAAGAGGAGTTGTTAGCTAAGGGAAAGGAGGGGTAATGGTAGTCATCTCCCCACAGATGTTGTTTTTATTCTGAAATGGAAGATTTTATATACTGTTGAACTCCAGCTTACCACCATTCGCAAAGTAAGGTGGGTAGGGCCCAAATAAAATCTTGATTTACAGAGTAAATTGCTGACATTGTATGGGAAGATGTGTATTTACTTGCCTTCAGGTATGACAGAGATCAACAGGAAATGAGTGTGGAGTGATTAATTTGTTCAATGTATAATTACTATGTGTTTAATACTTCACCTTTTAATGTTTTTAACACAAGGAATTTAAAGAGTCCTTGAGTTTTAAAAACTAAGTGTCTAACTATTGCACGTTCTAGTATTAAGAAAACACAGGGGTTCCTGGGTGGCTCAGTCATTAAGTGTCTGCCTTCGGCTTGGGTCATGATCCCAGCAACCTGGGATCAAGCCCTGCATTGGGTTCCCTGCTCTCCGGGAGGCCTGCTTCTCCCTCTCCCTTTCCCCCTGCTTGTGTTCCCTCTCTAGCTGTGTTTCTCTCTGTCAAATAAATAAAAATCTTAAAAAAAACCCAAACAAACAGACCAGGATAAGTTAAAAAGAAGAAAGATTATGGAGAGAAAACTGAGTAGTTATGCTTATGAATTCAAGGTCTTAATTGTTACTTCATAATTAATTCAAATGCATATAAGTGGAAATGTCTGTCCTGATGAACTTTGAGACTTTTTGATCATGTTTGCTCTAATTTTATACGAAGCCAAATAGATCGGTGTGGGAAGCTTGCATTTCACTCGAGTGATACATGTCTGGTGCTCAGAAAACAGCTGGGAAGACAAGGTCTCCACACTTTCGGATGTTCTTTTTTCTGTCTTTAAATCTTAGGAAAATCACAGAATGTTAAACAAATCCCTTATCCTAAACATGTTAGCAAACTACAAATGGAAAAGGTGGACATGATTATTTACATATTTGCTTGGAAATAAACTTATTTAAACAGAAGTTTAGTTTTCATATATCATTTGTGTTAGAAGCTAAAAGTATATTGTGTCAAGTACAGACAGTCACTTAGAGAATGGGATTATCTGACTGCAAGGAGGGGTTCTGAAACAAAACAAAAAGAGTCCAAGTGGGAATTGGTTCTTCACTTTTCCCTTACATAGTCAGAAGTTTTTCTTTTAAACCTAAATAGGAAACATGTGATTGCCTTATTTTGCTTTGTTTCTCATTATTTTTCCATAATCATCTTAAATTGCATTTGCCTTTCATCTGATTATTTTTGAAAAATGTTACTATTTCACTGAACTTTGGATAGTTGTAAAGGATTCGCTGTATGGGGCTTTTTTCAGTTCATTTGATCAAAATTAAGTAATTTATCTATAAATCCAATTAAGAAAGCTTTGTTATTTTGGCAAAATATTTTTCATGCTCCAAAGCAATAGTTAAGGTAAATTAAGATAAATGCAATAAGCTTAATGAAGGATAAAAACGCATATTATTTTTTTAAGGTTTTTAAAAAAAAATTATTTATTTTTACATAAACTCTAATCCCAGTCCTGGGCTTGACCTCAAGACCCTGAGATCAAAAGTTGCATGATCTACCAACTGTGCCAGTCGGGCACTACTGTATTATCTTTGTAAAGGGATTATTTCTGTTAGGGGAAATGGGTGCAGTGATAGTGTTCCTCACCACACGTTGTTTTGCACTAACCCTTATAAATGTGGATATTAATACTGTTAATAATATTGTCTTATTTATTTATTTTTATTTGAATACAGTTGACATACATTGTTACATTAGTTCTAGAATGTAGCTGCCATGTGTCACTCAACAACACTATTAAAGTATCATTGGCTGTATTCCCAGGGCTGTGTATTTATTCCATAATCTATTCATTCCATAACTGGAAACTTGTATCTTCCATTTCCCTTTACCCATTTTACCCATCCTTCTAACCCTTTCCCCTCTGGCAACCATTGATTCTGTGTATTTATAGGTTTTCCTCTGCTTTTTGTTTTATTCATTTGTTTTTTAGATTCCACACGAGTGCATTCATAATTTGTCTGTGAATTCATATTTGTTTTTCTCATCCTCACTTATTTCACTTAACATAATATTTTCTAGGTCCATCTGTGTTGTCACAAATGGCAAGATTACATCCTTTTTTGTGGCTGCAAGTTATTCTGTTGAAAGTGTATGTGTATATGTAGACACAAATGTCACATTTTTGTTCATCTATGGATGGACTTCCATAGTTGGGTTGCTTTGATATAAAGCTGCAGTAAATATTAGGCGCATATATCTTTTCAAAATCCTGCTTTTGTGTCTGGTTTTTTTTTTTTTTTTGAGTAAATACTTGGTAGTGGAATTATTAGGTCATAGAGTATTTAGTATTTCTGTTTTTAGTTTTTTGAGGGGCTTCTGTACTGTTTTGCACAGAGTCTGTACCAATTTACATTTCCACCAATGCAGAACTGGTGCATGAGGGTTCCTTTTTCTCCATATCCTTCTTAACACTCTTTATTTCTTTTCATTTTTATTCTAACCATTCTGACAGATGTAATATGATATCTCTTTACAGTTTTGATTTGCATTTCCGTGATGATTAGTGATGTTGAGCATCTTTTCTTGTGTGTGTTGGCCATCTGTGTGTGTTGTTTGGAAAAATGTTAATTAAGATCCTCTACCCATTTTTTAATTGAATTGCTTATTTTTTTGTTGAGTTATGTAAGTTGTTTATATATTTTAAATATTAAGTCTTTATCAGATATATCATTTGCAAATATCTTCTCCCATTCAGTAGGTTGCCTTTTTGTTTTATTGATGGTTTCCCTCACTGTGCAAAAGCTTTTTATTTTGATGTAGTCCCAATAGTTTATTTTTTACTATTGTTTCCCTTGCCCTAGGAGACATATCTAGAAAACTGCTGTTACAGCTGATGTTAAAGAAATTACTGCCTGTATTCTCTTCTAGGATTTTTATGGTTTTAGATCTCCTAGTTAGGTATTTAATCTATTTTGAGTTTATTTCTGTGTATTTTGTTAGAAAGTGGTTCAGTTTCATTCTTTTCAATGTAGCTGTCCAGTTTCCCCAACACCATTTGTAAAAGAGACTGTCTTTTTCCCATTGGATATTCTTGCTTTCTTTGTGTTACATGAATTGACTAGATAAGTGTGGGTTTATTTCTGGGTTCTCTATTCCATTCCATTGATCTATGTGTCTATTTTTTTGCTAGTACAAATAGTATCATGGTTTTAAATACCTATGTTAACTGATTAGAAAGTGTCATTTTTTTCCCTACATGCCATTGCCAAAATGGACATTGTCATAGCCTAATTTTTTTAAACTGTTTAACAAATAAGAATGTCAACACAGTTACATTACAAATGTATTCAAAGTTCGAGTTCATGATATTTGAGTGTAAACTAACAGTTTCATATATTTTACAGAAAACGCATGTTTCAGAAGAGATGGGTAAAATTTGATGGCCTTAGCATCTCTTATTACAATAATGAGAAGGTAAGTGCATTTTATAGTTTTCAAAATTTTCTTACATATTCAAGTTATACTTCAGTTAACTAAGCAAGCAATTTGGTTTTTAAGAACAGGAGTTGGATTACCAATATGAAAAGTGGTGAAACACCCTGTTCAAAGTTTAACTTTTCTCTACACAAAAAATTTGGATTAAAAAAAAAATTATACATCCAAAAGTTATCTATGGAGTGTCTTCTATAAACTACAGGAATTGTTGTGAGTGATGTAAGGATGAAAAAGAAGTTGTCTTTCTCCTAGAGAGCACTAAGGGCTACTTACAAAAGGATACTACAGTTGGGCACACAGGAGAAGTTACTTTGTACCCTGGAAGGGTATGGAAGAACCAAAGAAGGCTTCTTGCATGGCGCGCCTGGGTGGCTCAGTTGGTTAAGCACCTGCCTTCGGCTCAGGTCATGATCCCGGAGAACCAGGATCGAGTCCCACATCGGGCTCCCTGCTGGGCGGGAAGCCTGCTTCTCCCTCTCTCGCTCCCCCTGCTTGTGTTTCCTCTCTTGCTGTGTTTCTGTCAAATAAATAAATAAAATCTTTAAAAAAAACAAAAAAAAACTCCCTTTCATATACTGATTCTTCAGTGCTATCGGGCAGAAGTGTATGCTTTTAGATAGAAAGTAACATACATTTACATGCTACAATACTAAGAACAATAAAAGGTTTAGAGAAGTATTAATTATTTGATTTCACCTTGCAGTGATCTAGATAAAGCATCAGATAAGTTTTTAAACACACCTCCTTGACATTTGAGAGATGGTAGAATGAGTATTTTTTAAAAGCTGATTTTCTGCCTTTGCTACTATTCTTAGTTTGCTTGTGCATTTGAATGTTGAGACAGTTTCTGTGCCCGTGGTGGGTACAGTGTGGTCTCTATCTGCTGGACTCGGATCCCTAGTTGTTTTTTTTTTTTTTTTTTTTCAGCAGTTGTGCCCTTCTCTGGTTTGATTGAAATGAAGGAGAATACTAGTCAGCAGTGAGACTTGCCTGCCATGAGGCTCTGTTGATGGTGGTATTATCCCCATTTGTGAGAGAGAATTTCTGGTATCTGTGTCCAACTGGACTCATTCTCTTTGTCCTGTGAAAACTCATCTCAGCTGTGATGAGATGAGTGTCCGCCACATTTTTAGGTATTGATGCAATAAAGATGATGCAGCCTTGGTTTGAAATTGTCATAAAAATTTCATGTTAAAAGGAATGGCTACAAATTCTTTAGCTTAACAATTTTTTAAAAATTTGGATTACTGTTTTCTGTGGCATTTCATGCCTTTACTATCCAGATGGTTGGTTTCATCTTGGCAAAAAATAAAAACATTGGGATGGGTGTTTCCTCAAAAGAGACCCAGTTTCTGTTGTGATCCACCTTGCTCAAGGGTGGATTGAAGGGCTAGGAGGGGGCATTTCAGGGCCAGTGTGTGGATGGCACGGGTGTGGCTACAGCGACTGTCTCAGGAGAGAGGGCAGTGTCAGTGTTCATGTGCGCCGAGTCCTCACGCCCTTCAGTGTTTAATGGTGCATCTCATGAGTGTGTGACTGGGCAGAGCTCTGTATTTCCCTAGTTTTCTCTCACTTTCCTCCGTGCTGCCCTATCATGTCTCTGCAAGAACTTTTCCATTGTATTACTGAAAATGGCATCATCCCACTGGCCTTGATATCTTGTCACCTGCCAAGAAATCTCACTCAACCTCATTCTCACTTGGTTGTGGGCAGAATTGCCCTATGGTCATTTCATTGTCTGAAAGTGGTAGTAGATAAATGACAAACTTGACCTAGATATCTGTGTGGTACAGGCTCTAGGGATGCTTTAAAATTTCTGTCCTTAAGGAAAATTTTACACTCAAAAAACACAATCATTCTGAGCCCGTTGTCTTTTTTCCCCCCTCTATCTTGTCTTTATTGTATGTTGCTTGTATGGAAATAGAATTAACTCTACAGTGTTAAAAATTACAAGGTTTCTTGGGATCTCATAATAGATTACAAATGAGCCATTAGATAAACTACAACTTCCAGAGGTTAACATGACATGATAGCTTCTTAAGTACATTTTGATCACTCCTATTTTCTATTACGCTTCTGTAGTATTTACCTGTTAAATAATATCTTATTATTATAAACCTGTGGGTGGTTACATTTTTGTAAGGAATTGTTTTTTAATCGCTTTAAGTATATATAAAGGAGGGAAAATCTTTTTTTTTTTTAAATATTTATTTATTTGACAAAGAGAAACACAGCCAGAGATGGAACACAAGCAGGGGGAGTGAGAGAGGGAGAAGCAGGCTTCCTGCCGAACAGGGAGCCTGATGTGGGACTCGATCCTAGGTCTCTGGGATCATGACCTGACCTGAAGGCAGTCACTTAACCAACTGAGCCACCCAGGCGCCCCAGGGAAAATCTCCTTTTTAAAATTCCAGTTTCTTACAGTGATGCTTGATTTTTCTATTCTGAAAAATGTATTAATGGTAACATTTTTCTTCCACAAATGGTTAATTATCTCACTAGAGATCTATTTTTTAAAAGCTCTTGAAATTCTTAAACAAACTGAGATTGGAGAATGGATCACCTGAGCACAAATGTGGACATTCTAGACTTTTCAGTCTGATCTCAGCCACTTAGACTTACAGCTGGAGAGGCCCTTGCACTGTCCCCAAAGGTACCATGCTCTTCCCCACATCTGAGGTTGCCTGACATTAGGGAGACATTTGCCCACTTTTCTCATTCCTGGAGCACTCAGTGGTCTAGTAGTCCTTAACCATCATCCCCCGTTGCATTTATTGGGTTTCCTTTAAGCCAGTCAGTCATGTATTTCTTTGCATGACCTTTTTCAGTGGTATGTGCATACACATTGTGGGGTATATGAACACGTCTTTTTCTTGTATTTTCATCTCCATGTGTTTGCTCTTCCATGTGAACCTTCGGATCCATTGCCATCCATCAAAATT
The DNA here is from genome assembly GCA_004023965.1 of Spilogale gracilis. NCBI lineage: Eukaryota > Metazoa > Chordata > Mammalia > Carnivora > Mephitidae > Spilogale > Spilogale gracilis. The sequence goes on from PITA01005874.1 coordinate 70,378, forward strand.
CTGTACAAACTTGAGGATCCATTTTTTTTTTTTTATCCCCTGTTACGATCTTTATTTTTTTCCAGCTATGACATTTGAACAATCATATGCAAGAAAGGTTAGAAGGAAAAGATGCTGAAAGTAGGGAGGCAGATCAGTAAATCTGATGATAATTATCTGGGTGTAGCTTGTGTGGGCCAGTGGAGGTATTAAAAAATGAATTTAGGGGTGCCTGTGTGGCTCAGAGGGTTAAGCCTCAGCCTTCAGCTCAGGTCATGATCTCAGGGTCCTGGGATTGAGCCCCACATCCAGGTTTCTGCTCAGTGGGGAGCCTGCTTCCCCCTCTTTCTCTGCTTGCCTCTCTGCCTATTTGTGATCTCTCTCTCTGTCAAATAAATAAAATCATTAAAAATTGAATTTAGAAAAAATATCAAAAATGAGCTTTCAGAGGATGGTTTGCTTGTGATTGATTGGATATAGAATTCATTCACTGAGAAAGTACTTCTGCAGTTTTATGTGAAAGGTCTGAGGAAAATAGATATATGACCCACTATTTGGGGAGACTGTCTTAATCAAATGATCACACAGTAAATATAAAAAAAATCACCGTTTAAGTTATAGTTAGTAATTGCTAGAAAGGAAAAATACAGGTCGTTATTAAGTTAGGGTCTTCTGCCTAGGTGAGGAAGAGGGGCCTATGAGAAGAGACTGGTCAGAAAACCTTTCTTCTGAAGCGTATACTTATGCTGATACGTGAAGGATAGATAAGCAGGAACCATGTGAAGCTGGATGGGGACAACATTCCTTGAAGAGTAGAGTAAGCAAAGCACTAGATTGGGGAGAAATATGGTGTGCTCATGGAACCTCAAAAAGGCTCATGTGACTGGAGAGAGAGTGTGCCAAGGAGGAAGTTGACACTCTCACTGTAGGGAGAGTCCCAAGTTATGTGGGTGCAAACGATCTGCACAAATGAAAGACTGTAAGACTGACTTAGAAGGGTAATATTTTAATGAGGGGGGGACATATTTTCAAGAGATAATTTAAAGTGTGAGTTGCTTATCGGACAGTTACATGTACCACTGATGACTTGAAATATGAGACTGCGGTTGACCAAAATAGATAAGGAAGAGACAGATTTTACAATTTTCCTTATAAAGTTGGGAGTTGAAATAGTGGAAATGGATTTTCTTAGAGAAGAGAAAACAAACAAACAAAAAACGTGGACAACAAGAAGAAAAGTTACCTTGAGATTACTTCTTTTTAAATTTTTTAAATTTTTGTTTTTTAATTTTTAAAATATTTTTATTTATTTATTTGACAGAGAGAAACACAGCTAGAGAGGGAACACAGTAGGTTTCCCCGCCCAGCAGGGAGCCATATGTAGGCTTGATCCCGGCACTCAGGGATCATGACCTGAGCCGAAGGCAGACGCTTAACAGACCTGAGCCACCCAGACGCCCCGAAATTACTTACTTCTTGACATCCTTCTTCTTCCATGCGGTTGCCCACTTATCTTCTTCATTTACAATTCAAATATCATATTCAGTTTTGGCTGTGTGAGAGGATGTGGAGAAGCCTTTGCGGCATTGGTAGTTAAAGTGGTGTCTAAGAATGCGTAGGATTTTGTTGCATACATAGAGTCAGGGATGAAAGATTGGAGCAGAGGCATTCATTGGAAGAGAAGAAAGTGTCAAAGAACTAAGAGGGAATGCCACGATAGCATAGTCTATCTTCTCAGCAGGCCTAGGATAACCTCCCAGTAGAACACCGTGCTGCCGACACCGACTGGCCCTTACCTGTCTGATGGGTGTGGTAGGAGTTTGCCACTAGGAGGAATATGACCTTGGCACTTGTTCTTTGCATAGAATGGTTTAACATATTTTTTCCCTAACCAGTTGCTTCAGATACTTGGAATCTGCTAAAAATTGAGGGTTCCGTGAATCATTCTGTGGAAGGAAATAGTAGAAGAAACCCTGCAAAGATATCTCTAGACTCTTCTGATATTTAAGACCTTCCATAATGTGTCCTTGATGTACGTTTCCA
>PITA01005874.1:72499-105985 GCA_004023965.1 Spilogale gracilis
CTTACTTTTTTTTTTTTTTTTTTTTTTTTTTTTTTTTTTTTTTTTTTTTTTTTTTTTTTTTTTTTAAGATTTTATTTATTTATTTGACACAGAGAGAGAGAGAGAGAGAGAGATCACAGGTAGGCAGAGAGGCAGGCAGAGAGAGGGAAGCAGGCTCCCTGCTGAGCAGAGAGCGGGATGTGGGACTTGATCCCAGGACCCAGAGATCATGACCTGAACTGAAGGCAGAGTTAACCCTCTGAGCCACCCAGGTGCCCCAACATCTGACCTCTTTTAAGCAGAATTTAGGAGTTTCCATCTTTGTACTCATATGTTCCATGGTTCAAATTCTGTTTTAAACTTTTCTTTTATTCCCTTAGCTAGTTTTTCATTTTGAGGCTCTTCGTATAAATACTGTTTGAATTTTCTTTCTGACACAAGACCCAGTACATGTTTCACACTTAGTAAATAGCTGAAATTGTCAGGTGGTCTTTATGCCAAATGGTTTTGGTGAATGCAGAAAAGCAAAGACTGAAAAAGCTACCAAGAGACCTTCCTGATCTCTTGAAGGAATGACTTTCCTGAGCAAAATGGTAAAATGCATATGCCAGATGCAAACTGGCAAAATTGTCTTAGGTATTGGGCATTTGCAAGCAGACAAATCCATCTTTTTTTATTCTTTTGTCTTTTTCATTAATTTTTTGTTGGGGAATTAAAGGTAAAGTGAGGCAGTTGTGATATCAAGATGATTATTTAGAATTATTGGGTAGTATGTTTAATTGACATAGTGGAACAGTCTGGTTTTGAGATGTATTCTTGTTCACATATGTAGTAACAGTAGTTTTGAAGTAGTTTAGTTACAGTACCCATTATGGCCAGCAGATGCCTGCAAACACCATAAAATCATTTTGACCAGATTGAAAAATACACTGTTGATTTTGGGAACTATGTATTGCTGGTCTAGTACAATTGTTTGTATTTGATTCTTTGAAAGCTTTTAATTGAAAATTCCAGAAGAGGAGAAAATTGAAAAGACATCTCACATGAAAAGGCCATTTAGTATTTTACTTTCTGGAGTGTTAAGTCATATCTGAAGATACATACTATTTGTATGTTATTAAACAAATTTAGATTAAAGTTATGAAAGAGAAGCACAATATGCTTGTGAATATTTGTAATATTTATACCATTCTTTTTCTGATAAGGTCACAAGAGTTTCATTTAAACTGTCTTGTTTGTATATCTTTTTCTCTAACCAATACAGGAAAAGTATTCAAAAGGAATAATTCCCCTTTCTGCTATATCTACGGTACGGGTTCAAGGAGACAACAAGTTTGAAGTTGTTACAACACAAAGAACTTTTGTTTTTAGAGTAGAAAAAGAAGGTAAGATTATTTCTTTATCTCTGTAAAAACACTCATAGACACTAATTTCTGACCAATCAGAAGATTGATCAACTAGTGAAGCTACAAATGTCAAGAAATCTTAAAAGTATGTTACTTTTAAGTAATTCACATTTAAATTATTTTGAATGCCATAAACAAGTTGACAAGTCATTTGTTTGTTCACTATTCTTGCGTGCAGCAAATACTTAGAATCTACCATGTGCCAAGAATTCTAAATTCTGATATATAGCAGCGAAAAGTAAGACAAAAATCTCGGCTCCTGTGGAGTCCACATTTTAGCTAGTGTTTCACAATGCAAAATAGTTTTTTAATCAAAAACAATTTTTCTCACTATTAAAAATGTTGGTTTTAGGGGAGTTTACTTATGCCAGGTTCAACTGAACATATAAGACCGATAATCATTCTAGTACAGATTTGGGAACATCTTTTAAACTTTCTCAGTTCTTTTTACCTTTGTCCTCTGCTATAGGTCACTTGATGGTGAAAATTAGATGGCATATGGCTTATGGGTAGAGACTAAACCTTTACATCTTTTCTGACTTTGGGAGAGGGTGGAGAGGGAGAGCCAGGAGAGCTAAGAGTTCTTGCTGTATACTTGGGCTATCAACACATTATTACTATATTTCTCACTTCTTTTAAATAATCTAGATAAGGCCATCTTCATTAAGTAAAGAATTATAATTTTAATTTATTTTAAAGCTTTTATTTTAGTATAGATTATAACTCAATTTTGAAAGTACTTCTTGGTACTTAATTATTTGAATAATGGTGATCTGGAGAACGCACTAAATTCTTGATATATGCAGTGATCATCTGTGCTTCATTATTCACAGTGGTCTTTTTTTTTTTTTTTAAGATTTTATTTATTTATTTATTTGACAGAGATAGTGAGAGAGATAGAGCACAAGCAGGGGGAGCAGCAGAGGGAGAGGGAGAAGGAGGCTCTCCACTGATCAGGGAGCCTGATCCCAGGACCCCAGCTGGAGGTAGATGCTTAATGACTAAGCCACCGAGGTGCCCCTTATTATTCACAATAATCTTATGAGGGATGTAGGTGTTATAGCTATCCCATTTTATAAAAATAAAAAAGAGGAGCCTGGGTGGCTCAGTGGGTTAAACCTCTGCCTTCAGCTCAGGTCATGATCGCAGGGTCCTGGGATCGAGGCCCACATTGGGCTTTCTGCTCAGCAGGGGAGCCTGCTTCCCCCTCTTTCTCTGCCTGCCTCTCTATTTGTGATCTCTCTCTCTCTGTGTCAAATAAATAAATAAGATCTTTTAAAAAATACATAAAAATAAAAAGAATATTCCATTTTACATAGAACCTATTTTACCCTTTTATAAACTACAACAGTATTAGATATGATGGGGTAATATTTGTCTTTTTTATGCTGCCAGATTCCTAAAATATGTACCAGCGCATGACACACAGAAAACATTCTGTAAATCCTGTATATCCATAGAAACCTTTCATTATTCCTTGGCATAATCAGTAAATGAGTAAGTTCCAGCTGATGTTCATACCGGGGCAGCATTTTTCAAACTGTGAATCACTATCAGTTTATGAAATCAGCATAGTGGTTTCTGATAGTACAAAAAAGAATCCCCCTTAGACAGAAAAAAACAAACATGAAATAGAATAAGAAATACCAAAGTGCATCACTTCTAGTTTTGATCGCGTCACAGTCATTTGTGTTGTGAGACATACCTGTGTAAATATTGCACGTATGTAGTGGGAAAAGTGTTTCTTACTTGAGTTGCTATTTAAAAAATTGTTGAGAGCTATAGCCTGGAGTTGGGGTTGGCAAACCAGGCCCATTGTGTAAATCTGGCCACTGCTTGTTTTTGTAAACAAAGTCTTGTTCCATCATCGTCACTGTCATTCATTTACATATCGTCTGTGGCTCTTTTTATGTGTTAGTGGCAGCACTGAGTAGTTGTAGGTTGTGTGGCCAGGAAAGCCTAAGATATTCTCCTGTGGACGGAATATCGCAATGATCTTTCCTTACGTTTTGGTTTCCTCTGCCCAGAAGGTGACTGCCTGTTTCTTTGAGGTGCTTATCACTTTCCCCTTGGCTTTTCAGAATGAATTTCACATATGCCACATAGCTTGCATTTTGATAGACATACTAAATAAAGCTTCCCACCTGTGTGAAAATCTGTTTAGCCATGTTTACTTACTGTAGTTAAAAGTTAAACAGACACATTTAAGTAGAATATATCAACCCACATGTTTAAAAATTACATGCTGCAATACATAGTTCATCTATAGTTCATAATTCATGCATCGCATAATTATATAAACAGCATAAGAATTTCATTCAAACTTTGATATAAGTTATTAAATAGGTTTTAGGTCTTTAAGTTTTAATACATGAAATTACTAAAAAAAAACCTGAAAGTACTGCTTCAGTAAAAACTGAAACCATCCATATGGAATTACTGAGTATGGTGGTTTTGTTAAAAATCATTTTTAGGGTACCTGGGTGACTCAGTTGGGTAAGTATCTGTCTTTGGCTTAGGTTGTTATCCCAGATCCTGGGATTGAGTTCCGCATTGGGCTCCTTGCTCCAGGGTGAGTTTGTTTCTTCCTCTGCTTCCTTCTCTCTCTCATAAACAAACAAACAAACAAACAAACAAATAAATAAATAAATAAAATATATATATAAAAAAAGAAAGCCATTTTAATGTCATAACTAATGTTTTCAAAGATAGGTAAGTGTAGAGATGTGTGTGTTTGTATAAATAGTATATGTGTGTCCGTATATTTAGTAAGAAACCTCCAACAAGAAACTACGTACGTTTATTGTTTCTTGCCTCCTTCTATGTATACAGATGGTTGATTATTTTTTACTTTGGGGGAACTGAGAAATCACCTGTGGTGGCTTATGGAATATTTGACTTAACTTTTTAGCCAAATGAAGCTTCACTTCAGTCTCATCAAGAAGCAAGGCAAAAGTTTAGAACACAAAGGAGAAATAGTTGATATCCTAAGCAGAAATGAATTCACCATTTTGGTGAGAAGGTTCTGAATGGCCTGTCCTCTGAAGGCAGCATCACTATTTCTGAACTGTTGCATTACCCACTGGCATTGCGAAAACAGGATTATAATTCAACATCTTTTTCCCACAAATTTTCAAAGGCTTCAGTACCCCCTGTGCTTCCCAGTGAAGTACTGTTATACTTTTAGTTGAAAGTGAGTTATGTTGAAATAATAGCATTTTAAAAATACTCTCTCAAATAAAAAATTTAGTGGGATTCCTTTGTCCTGAGGCAGAACCGTTAGACTTGGTCAGAGGGTCATAAAAGCTATGATCTCTCCAGTCTCTATTCTCCTGGCAGTGGTGGTCACACACACACAGATGCCTAACTTCAGAAAGCAGGTGATGTTTTGAGTTGGCCATTTTTTTTTTTTTTTTTAAGATTTTATTTATTTGACAGAGAGCACAAATAGGCAGAGTGGTGAGGAGAGAGAGAAGTAGACTCCCTGCTCCGCTGAGCAGGGGATCATAGCCCGAGCCAAAGGCAGATGGTCATCAACAAACTGAGCCACCCAGGTGCCCCTGAGTCAGCAGTTCTTACAGTGAGAAAAAGGCTTAAGAATTCTGTGTGGTCATCTGTGTTCCTTGACTATTTTCTGTGCTGGGTTTCAGCTGTGGTCTTGTGTTCCTGTCCATCTCAGTTGGTTCTAGATCCCTGGGAGGCAGGCAGGTGTTTTTCCTCTCAACTCTGTTTCCAGAGAGCATCTCACAGCTCTCCGGTGGCAGCTGTGGGACTGCAAAGCTTTGTTTTAAGGAATACTTGGTTAAGAAACATAAATTTCCCTTAGTTATTTTGGACAAGCAGACTTACCTGTCTTGAAACATTCAGTGTGGTTTTTTTTTGTTGTTGTTGTGTTTTGAGAGAGAGAGAGAGAGCACAGTTGGGAGGGGTGGGAGGCGGGAGAGAAAAAGAGAGAGAATCTTTTTTTTTTTTTAAAAGAGATTTTATTTATTTGACAGAGAGAAACACAGCTAGAGAGGGAACATAAGCAGGGGAAGTGAGAAAGGGAGAAGCAGGCTTCCCGCCGAGCAGGGAGTCCGATGTGGGGCTCGATCCTGGGTCTCCAGGATCATGACCTGAGCTGAAGGCAGTCGCTTAACCAACTGAGCCCCCCAGGCACCCGAAAGAGAGAGAATCTTAAGTGGACTCTGCTGAGTGTGTAGCCTAACACAGTGCTCGATCATGACCTTGAGACTTGAGCCCAAATCAAGAGTTGGGTGCTTAACTGACCAAGCCACCCAGGTGCCCTGAAATAGTTAATGTTTTTAGAAGCAAGGCATGGAATATTTACTAGATGGAGGGAGAGCCAAGGGAATTGAAAATTCTCCATTGTATATGTGGGTCGACTGTCATAGCCAGTCCCAAACTGTGGAGTCATTCTTGAATCTTTTCCTCTCAAATCGCACACCGAATCCGTCAGCACATCTGATCATTTTGGAGATATGTCTGGATTCTGATCGATTCTCAGTGCCTCTTGTAACTACTCTAATGCAAGCCACCACCTCTATCTGGATTATTGTAATAACCTCCTTTGATTGACTTGCAGTCCTCTTTTTCTATACAGCTGTCATAATCATGCTTCAAAGAAGTCAGATCACATCAGTCCACTTCAGATGCTGTGTTGTCTCTCCATCTCCCTGAGAGTAAAGTGCTTCTGTCCAAGAGACCCTATATGATCTGGCTCTAGTTTCTTTGACCTTGTCTCCTCCCAGGCTGTCCCTCGTTCAGCTCTTCTCACCCATGTCAACCCCAGGGCATTGACACTTGCTTACTTTATCTGAGAATGGTCTTCCTGCAGCCGTCTTCCTGACTTGTTCTATCACTTCCATTTCCTTTAGGCTTTTGCTTAACCATTGGCTTCTTTTGAGGCTTTTTCTAGTACCAAATATAAAGTAGCACTTCTTGTGTCACTCATCCCTTGCTTTATTTTGTCCCCTGGTACTTGTCACTGTGTAATAGATTCTATTACCGTGTTTTACTGCCTTCCTCCTTTCACAAGAGGGCAAACTCCAGGAGATTAAGGCTGCTGTTCCTGGTATTCAGAATACCTGCTTGGAACCCAGCAGGCACTCTGTAAATACTTGTTCCAATGAAAGGTGTTGGTGTCCAAAACAGCCATGGTGTGCGGATATTTCCTTCTCTGAGATGGTTCATTGGTTAGGTTGAGGAATTTTAGTTCAATTATATTAGCATATCAAAAGTAAAGATCCTTCTAAACTTTGTTAGATTCTGTTACTAATCTTTCACACAATGCACCTCTTATGTAGTAATCCCTAAGATAATCAGTCCTTTATTTTACTAATGAATACGCCTACTGCCAAATCCAGTGGTCAGAGAATATTGTTTCTCTTGTCAGTTTTTTTTTTTTTTTTTTTTTACTTTATTGGTACTTGTAGTAGTTGGCATTCATTCCTGAAAACCTCAAGGACTAGTTTGAGGGAATAGCTGTTATCTTTTATTTATATTCTAGCATAATTATAAGAGAGTGGTGATTTTGCTTTCTCTACTCTGCCCCCCACCCCCTGCCTTTTTTTCCTTTTTCCATCCCAGAATGCTTTACTTTGAGCAAAGCCTTATCTAGGTCAGGGCATATTCTCTAAAGAATAGTGCTTAACACAGTGCTAAGATCAAGATAGACAGTAAATATTTGTTATTGCAAAGAATAAAAGCACCTTGGTGTGAAGAGCAGGCAGAAGCTAGCATAGTATCTAGCTTTGCCCAAGACACTTAGCCCAAGAGAAAATCAGTATTTGATTTGGAATAGTGTGGCTTATCAAAGCATATTCCCCTTGTCTAAAGACCCACATGTTGCATAGCCAAATACCAATGATGTTTGTAGTCTCTTTTATTGTTTGAATGATCTGTATAACTGTTCATCTCCACTGACATGAGTAATTAAGAATAAACAATGTTACTATTAATTCTTGTACTTACTCATGACTGTTTACTTCCTATTTTTAAACAAGGCCCTCAGGAGTTAGATAATACTTCTAGGCTTTAAGAGAACCATTTGTTAAGATGTAGCTGTCACACGTTTAAGTCCAACAGATGCAATTGCCAGTTTCAAATTATTTTCCTGAGAAACTGAAATATAGGTTCAGAGCAGTGTAGAAGCCACAAACACTTTGGTGTAATTTATAAAGTTAAGACCTATAAAGTGAAAAAAATCAGAAAAAGACAAATCCCAGGTGATTTCATTCATGTGGACTTCAGAAACAAAACAAAATGAAAAAAGAAAGAAGAAGACGGAAGAACAGGCTCTTACATACAGAGAACTAACTGGTGGTTGCCAGAAGGGGTGTGTGGGAGGAGATGGGTGAAGTAGGTTAAGGCAATTAAAAGTACACTTATCTTGGGGTGCCTGGGTGGCTCAGTTGGTTAAGCGACTGCCTTCGGCTCAGGTCATAATCCTGGAGACCTGGGATCGAGTCCCACATCGGGCTCCCTGCTTGGTGGGAAGCCTGCTTCTCCCTCTCTCACTCCGCCTGCTTATGTCCCTCTCTGGCTATGTTTCTCTCTGTCAAATAAATAAAATCTTAAAAAAAAAGTACACTTACCTTGACGAGCACTGAGTAAGGTATGGAAGTTTTGAAACATACTGTATACTTGAAACTAATGTTAATTATATTTCAATAAAAATTGAAAGAAAATTAAAAATAAGTTGGCTTTTTTTCAATAAAAAATATGACCTACACTTCAAACTCAAGGATTTATGTAGATTAATAGAAAAGAACAACATTCTGTGCTGTTTACTTGGCAGGAGTATCTTGTGTGAAACTAATGATTATAAGTAATAACCAATGGAAGGTTTGTTGTTCCTGAAAATATAAATTACTCTAGTGCAGTCTGGATCTGTTTGTGTAGATATAAATGTAGAACAGATACTGCGTATTGACACTGACTTAGTTACCTGAACATTTTCATGTGTTTTGTGAAAATGATGATGCTGGGGAAGTTGGGTAAATATTTCCTCTTGATCCATGGGAACTAGTACCTCGGGACTATGTAATATGTGCAGTAAAGCATTATTGAATGAGTTTTAATAAATACTTCGGCCTTGGTCATTAAAGACAAAATTATTTTTAGTAGTTTGGAAGGTGAGGAAAAAAGTAAAGCTAATTTAAAAATTATGTCTCATTATAAGGTAACATAGGATTCATGTTTGAATGGGAGCAGGTCTAATCTGGATACTTAGACAACGATCTGGAAATCTGGACTCCATAATGGAGTAAATCTTTCCACACCTTAGATTTGAAATACTACCCAGATTTCCAAGCTTGTCTCTGCTTATTCTTTCCTTCTTCTTTCTTCTTGATAATTTTTCCTATATGGAAATCATTCCATTATGTTTTGCTCCTTTTGCCTTAATAATCACTTCTTCCTTTGTTTTTTGCTAGCGCATTTTCTTGCCTCATAGATACAGTTGTACCTGAGGATTTGTCCTTTTCTTCTGCTTTCACATTAAACATTTATCTACTTCCATGGGTCTTCTTTTGCATAGGTTATCTTCATTCAAACGAGGCTATCCAGTCCACTCATGCCAGGGCATTGAAAACCTGACGTGGTGGGGCGCCTGGGTGGCTCAGTTGGTTAAATGACTGCCTTCAGCTCAGGTCATGATCCCAGAGTCCCTGGATCGAGCCCTGCATCAGACTGTGCTCTGCGGGATGCCTGCTTCTCCCTCTCTTACTCTCCCTCCTTGTGTCCCTCTCTAGCTGTGTTTCTCTCTGTCAAATAAATAAATAAAATCTAAAAAAAAAAAAAAAAAAAGAAAGAAAAGGAAAAGAAAACCTGAGGTGGTTCTGTTCATAAAATGGAATCTTCTACCTTCTTTGGTCAAGTCATCGTACTAAGCTAACTTTTATTCCAATAATTTAATTTTTTGTGAATACCTATCAAACATTTATTTAAAGCTTCAGCTATTTTTTTCTATCCCTTAATGTCTTGACTTTTCAGATATACTTTTGCTTACATTTTCATTGTACTTCAAGCCTCTCTTGCTTATTCCTGGTTTCCAAGCTTCCAGTTTGGTCTACTTTATCATCATACTAATAAGGACATGTCCTTGCTAAGAATCTTGCCTTTTTTTTTTTTTCTTTTTTTTTCTCTGTAATCAGGTTTGGAGGCAAAATTCCTTACAGGTACTGCAGAAGCTCTATCCGTATGTCCTATTTCCTCTTGAGTTTAAAACTATCAATATGCTTCTCTGTAAGTCTCCAAGCAGATGTTGGTTTTTCTGCCTTTGTTCTTGTGTTCCTCTCAGAGTCATAAAGTTCTCTTCTCTTACCAAACTCCAGTTTTGCTCCTTGTTTCAAGATCTAGCACAGATACTTTTTTTAATGTTGCTGAGAGCACTTGTCTGAGTTAAAATATTTGATTCTCCTAATTTTAATACTAACTTGCTGTATGACCTTCAGCAAATGACTTACCTCCATTGAATTGACTCATATTTTATTTGATATCGTTTGTATGACATTTATAGTATTCTGTGTTCTGTTATATGTTCATATCTAACTTGACTTACAACTTTGATTGCTCTTTGGGGACTAGATCCGATTCCTATGTCTGTAACACAGTGTGTTATACATAGTTGAAGGTCACTTAACTTTTGTGAAGGGAAGAAAAAACAAATTTTAATTTACCAAATGAGATCCTATTGTTGCTGTGGTGAGAATGGAATGGGTGAGTGAATATCAAGTCAGCATACTCTTAAATAGAGTAGGCTCTAAGTAACAGAAGATTTTCTGGGCATTTGAACAACTTAATTACTAGGTAAGCTCTGTTAACTGGTCTCAGTATTACTTGTATTAAAAGAGAAAATCCAGTCTCATGAATAATCTATGGGAGTGCTTCTTTAAGTATTAACATGGATTCAGATCACCTGAGGATCTTCTTAAACTGAAGATTGTGATTCATCAGGTCCAGAGTGGGCCCTGAGATTTTGCATTCTAATAAGCTCCCAGGTGAGGCCAGTACTATTGGTTACAGAACACCTGCGTAGTGTTTCTTTTCTCTTACAGAATTGGGCCATTGGCGCTGACTGCAATAGCATTTAGATTGTGGTTTGGGAAAGAATCTGTAAATTGTTGCAGGGAAAATAGATCCTTTGCCCATGTTTCTGTGTCTGTATAATTTATATGAGTATGGATGTATGTATTTTCTCCTGTCTTTATTTTCAGAAGAGAGAAATGACTGGATCAGCATCCTATTAAATGCACTGAAATCACAATCCCCCGCCTTGCAGTCTCAAGCAGCTGCTGCACCTGAGAAATGTGGCTATCTTGAACTGAGAGGGTATAAAGCCAAAATTTTTACTGTGTTAAGTGGAAACAGCGTGTGGCTTTGCAAAAATGAGCAGGTGAGCTGTTACAGTAATTGCAAATTGTGGTGCCTTGATTACATTCACAACTGTGCTTTGTTAGGCTTATTAGTGTTTTACAGTGTCTTGCTTTTGCCTTGAGTACTGCACTAAATATAACAAAGAAAGAGTTGTTTTGTGATGTTTCCTCAGTTATTCCAGTGGTAGGAAAGTAATCTACATCAAATATGAGGCTAGACATCGCCTTTTTAAGGGACTGAGGAAATAAAATCTTGAAAATAGTTTTTGAAGGGTATTCCTTAGCTGAAGTAATGATATAACTGTATGAAGTAACAATAAAGAACCAATTAACCATTATAGCTGTTGATGAAATAGACTCAGTACTGCACCTGTTATGTTTCTTTTGTAATAGAAAATTTTGAGAGTAAGCACAGGTAACATGCTTTCGTGAGTTTCTAGCATTTCTTTTTTTTTTTTTTTTTTTAAAGTAGATACGTTGCTTGCAGAGGAAATAATTTACTCTGGGCAAGTGGTTCATATAGGCACATACATACACACCACATATAAATGAAGTGGACTGAATTTGGTTAATATGGAAGGACTTAATAGAGAAGTTTGGTGTTTTCAGGAGAGTAATATTAAAGTCCTAACAAATTCTGTTAACTTTATTTGATTCTGTGAACTTCCTTTCTCTAATATCTGATTTTTATTTTTATTTTATTTATTTTTTAAGAGATTTTATTTGAGAGAAAGTACACACACACACAAACAAGGGAGAGGGACAGAGGGGGAGGAAGCAGCAGACTACCCACTGAACGGGGAGCTGAACTTGGGGGTCCATCCAAGGACCCTGAAATCATGACCCCAGCTGACTGGGCCACCCAGGTGCCGCTAACATGCCTGATTTTTAATATGTATAAGAAAATACCCTATTTGGGAAAGGAATTCGTAATCTTTTAGCCTAGAATATATTAGATTTTTAGTAATTTGTGGAATTGGACTGTGTGCTTTGGATAGCTGTTCTAAAATGAACTCCTTAATGACATATCATAATGAGTGATGATAGGCTGGGATATAAATGCTGACTGTTTTCATAACAAAAAATACAGATGTCAACTCAAGCATTAGTTTCAAAAATATTAACTAGATCTTTATCTAAGACATCTTCTGAACTTCAGTGCGATCTTTTTCATTATATTTTTTGGATAAGATTTCTTAGCCAATTAACTGTGGAAGGCATCATTGAGCACTGTTGGCATATTAATAACTTAGATAGTTAGCATTTTCCTCAAGAAGAATCGTGATGTACAGCTTATAATGTGTCTGAACTGAATGTGAACATTTTCAGTCTGAAGTGAGATGATTAAAACTTTTCTCATTGGAATGGAATTTAAAAAATGCATAATTTGCATTTATCAATATGGAAGTTATTCTGCCAGATTAATTGAGGTATTCATTTTTTACTTGCACAGATTTAATGGACTTCAAATTATTAGTTTCATCACTTCCATTAGCTAGATTGTCTGAGTTTACGTTATTCTCCCAAAGTAGATGTTTTTTAAAGTTTTATTAACATTCTCTGATTAAAAAAAATTATATGAAGTTATTGCTTTAATATTAGCAATTGGACATAAAAAGCCTTAGAATGACTACCATCTGCTAAGTGCCAGGTATTGTGCTAATTAATTTTAAACATTTCCTTTTAATCTTGCCCACAATTGTAGGAGGATGATGTTCTCCTCCATGTTTTATAGATGAGGAAAATGAAGATTGTGTAAGGATTGTAGATTGTAATGCATAACAAAACCAGAACTTTATGACTCTAAATGTAGCATCTTAGCAACTATACCAAGTGTCTTTTAAAAGTGTATGTTGAAAATTTCTGGCCTGTGACCTTTTAGAAACAGTCTGAGCTTTTTTTTTTAATAACTGAGTTACTTAGGAGGTTCAGAGTGTGTGTATTGAGTCATACACTTTCTACCAGGTGAGGCATTCTGCATGGGGTGCTGTTGCTGAGGACTTACTTAAGTCCTATCTTCCAGGAGGCAAAGTCTGACAAGACCATTGTCTATGATAGATGGTGAGCCCAGTGCTTTATTTGGCTTGTGTAGGAGTTGTAGAAAAGTATGAAAGAGGACAATTAATGAACTCTTGAGGTTAGAAACACTTCCACATATACAAGTAATGAATACATTCTCCTTAAAAATGAAAGCATTAACGCTGAACCTCTCGTCATCTTTTGAGACATAAACCCATTTTCAGTGCATGTGTTTCTGGTCCTTTTCTATGCATTAACATGCCTTTATATATACCCTTAAAAAGTACATATCATTACTTGTGTGTATGTTATTTTTAAAAACTTGCTTCATTTTATATGGAGCTGGGTCTTAAGGGACTTGATCTTGAGTCAAGTCTTAAAGAACCAGTTGGCCTAAGACTGGATGGATAAATTAAGGAAGACCTTCTATGTTAGGCCCTAACTTACCATTGTTTTATCTGTGTTTATGTCCCATGTATGCTTTTCTTTCCAGAGGAAAGTTTTTTGCCCATTGTTTTATCCACATGACTAAGCAGATTGTGTGAAGAACTTGGGCGATGTTTTAAATGGGGAGTCTTTCTCCTGAATGTAAAGGGCTTTAAGCTTGGGTTTAGGAAAAGCATTAAAAGATAATCATTGAATGCAGCTTCTTAAAGTTTTATATATACAACACATTAAGTAATCTTGTGTTTTTTTTAAATATGAAAAAAATCTTATCATAAAAATGTAAGAGATGTTACACCTGAAGCTAATATAACACAATTATACTTCTATAGTAAAAATAAAAAATATAAAAAAGTAAGAGGTGTTGGCTTTGAACTTCTGTATCTAAATTTGCATTGGATATAATTGAGTTCCATGCCTCAAAGCTAAATTATTTTCAGTTTAAAAATTTTTTAAATAGTGAATTTATTGCCCACAGAATTTGTGGTATGAATAAATATAAGGAAAATTGACCTACACTACCCTAGCATATGAATTATTTTCATTCTAGCCTCTCTTGATATATAGTTTTACAAATTTACTTTGAAGGTCACACCAGAGCAAGTAAACAGATAATGGATAGAGGTAAAAAGGTAGCATATATCTAAGAGTTATTTAAAAGGAAGCTCCAGTGTCCATTTAGAGCAGAGACAACTGGACAGAAGTAGTAGCAGTTCTGGATTTTCATTCTTTCTCTCCTACTAATTGGCTCAGGTAATTAAGTTAATGTCTTTAGGTTTCAGTGGTGTCATGTAAAGAAGAGAGATGGCTTACTATTCCTAAGGCCATTATGTAAGTTCCATGTGAAAATTCCAGATAA
Source organism: Spilogale gracilis (assembly GCA_004023965.1). Lineage (NCBI taxonomy): Eukaryota > Metazoa > Chordata > Mammalia > Carnivora > Mephitidae > Spilogale > Spilogale gracilis. The sequence goes on from PITA01005874.1 coordinate 86,584, forward strand.
TCTGTGCTCATTCTGGACTGTGGATTTAGAATTTCTGGAGATAGAATGTTGGGATCCACATTTATATAAGGCATCCACATATATCAAAAACTACATACAGTGAAACACTGCTTTAATGGTTTGTTTTTTTTTCCTTTAAAAAATGATAAGCACCTAGGTAAAGAGAGCAAGCTATTTTGGAGTTGGAAAATGTGTAAAAATAGCCTTTAGCAACATTGAATCCTTCATCATCCTGAAACTTGAAGCTGTTATTACCACTCTTTGAGATTAACTTTCTTTTTTCTTTTTAATATTTTATTTTATCTTTTCAGTGTTCCAAGATTCATTGTTTATGCCCCACACCCAGTGCTCCATGCACTACATGACCTTAGTACCCACCACCGGGCTCTCCCATATCCCCACCCTCCTCCCTTCCAAAACCCTCAGTTTGCTTCTCAGAGTCCAAAGTGTCTCATGTTTCATCTCCCTCCATGATTTACCCCAATTCACATTTCCATTCCTTCTCCTACTGTCCTCCATGTTACTCCTTATGCTTCACAAGTAAGTGAAACCATATGATATTTGACTTTCTCTGCTTGGCTTATTTCACTCAGCATAATCTCCTCCAATCCAGTCCATGTTGCTACAAAAGTTGGGTATTCATCTTTTCTGATGGCTGAGTAATATTCCTTTGTGTATATGGACCACATCTTTATCCATTCATCTCTTGAAGAGCATTTCTGCTCTTTTAACAGTTTTGCTACTGTGAACATTGCTGCTATGAACACTGGGATGCATATGGCCCTTTTCACTACATCTGTATCTCTGGGGTAAATAACCAGTAGCGCAATTGTTGAGTCATAGGATAGCTTTGTTTTCAATTTTTTGAGGCACTTCTACACTGTTTTCCAAAGTTACTGCACCAACTTGCATTCCCACCAACAGTACAAGAGGGTTCCCCTCTCTCCACAGCCTCTCCAACATTTGTTGTTTCTTGCCTTGGTAATTCTTGCCATTCTAACCAGCATAAGGTGGTATCTCAATGTGGTTTTGATTTGAATTTCCCTGATAGCTAATGATAACGAACATTTTATCATGTATCTGTTAGCCATTTGTATGTCTTCTATGGAGGAGTGTCTGTTCATGTCTCCTGCCCATTTTTTAATGTGATCATCTTTTTTTGGTGGTTGAGTTTGAGGAATTCTCTATAGATCTTGGATATCAGCCCTTTGTCTGTAGTGTCATTTGTGAATATCTTCTCTCATTCTGTGGGTTGCTTCTGTTTTGTTGACTGTTTCCTTTTTGCTATGCAGAAGCTTTTTATTTTGATCAAGTCTCAAAAGTTCATTTTCACTTTTGTTTCCTTTGCCTTTCCGTTGAAAGACGTCTTGAAAGAAGTTGCCGTGGCTGATGTCAAAGAGGTTACTGCCTGTGTTCTCCTCTAGGATTTTGATGGATTCCTGCCTCACGTTGAGGTCTTTCATCCATTTTAAGCTTATCTTTGTGTGCAGTGTAAGAGAATGGTCGAGTTTCATTCTTCTATATGTAGCTGTCCAATTTTCCCAGCACTGTTTATTGAAGAGACTGTCTTTATTCCAGTGGTTATTTTTTCCTGCTTTGTCGAATAATATTTGACCATAGAGTTGCAAGTCCATATCTGGACTCTCTACTCTGTTCCATTGGTCTATGTGTCTGTTTTTGTGCTAGTACCATGCTGTCTTGGTGATCACAGCTTCAAGTATTAAAGCTTGAAATGAGGCAACGTGATGCCCCCAGCTTTGTTTTTCTTTTTCAACAATTCCTTAGCAATTCGGGGTCTTTTTTGCTTCCATATAAATTTTAGGATTGCTAACTTTTGTTTGGAAGTGATCTTTTTCCTCATTGAACATTTTGAAATGTGCCAACATTAGAGTGGAAAGTTAAGATAATCATGATTAATGGTAATACATTTTGAGTTTTTGAAGAATTGTTACTAATTGTGCATAGTTCTGAACTATAACTTTTTTTTGCTTTTTGTTTTGTTTTGCTAAGATCTCAGTTTTTAAATGAAATTTAAAATTTTTTAGCTTATGAAGTCTACAGTTAATTCCATTTTCTTAACATAGACTTTTATTGCTAGAGTATGATCTAGTGAGGACATTAATCTCCATTTGCAAAGTCAGCAGAAAGGGGACAATGTTTGGAAGACAGTTTGAAACTGTTATTTCCCATACATTCCTTCAACTCTGTCTAATCTTGTGGATTATTGTTAATCTTTTCCAGAGCTTTTTCTGTACTTTCAAAAAGTGTCCTTAAGATTCTGTGTCAGGCATCCCTATAAATATATTTTCAGCAATTCTTTCACTTTTTTTTTCTGAATCTGTTCCTTTTCCTGAATCAATAACTAAGTTAAAATAGCTGTTAGAACAGGCTATGATAATTATTGCCTTTGCTCATTTTTAAATTCCTCCTTTTTTAAGAGAAATGGTATGATGCTAGCAAGAGGGGGATGGCAATCTTCCTCTCTTCATGGACAATTAACAGACAGGTCTGAAATCTATGGAATTAATGTGGAATTTTCATTTTCCCAATTGCTTGGTTCAAAGATTCATTTTTTTCTTTCACCTCTGTCTTTCCCTTTCGTTTATTAGTAGATTGTAGGAACTGAAATTTGCAGTAGTTCTCTACTGAGTAAGAGACATGCCTTAAGGAATATTATGACTCTCCCCTCTCCCCCTTGTCCAATAGGTTGTAAAAAGTAGAAAAGAACTATGAAGAGATATGTAAAAACATTTGTTAGAAAGGAGTTTGGCAAAGTAGAAACAGACAAATTTTCTACCTAATTACTCAGTTGCAAAACACTGTGGCACTGTTATCACATAAATTACATGCCATCTCTTTATTTAACACCATCTCACAGTGATTAATTTTTACAAATATTGTTCTCTTATGTTTTACATGCCTGCAGTGTATTATAATTATGATAATTTTTTCCTGTGTTACTTCAACTTTGTATAAAATGAGTTGTATTTCATTTTGTACGGCTTATACCATACAATTTCTTGTGTTTTTGTCTTCATCCATTTTACAAAATGGACTTTTACTGGACAACTTCTCATTTCTGGGCACTGCTCCAGGCTCTAGGGGTAGAGCAGTGACCAAAAGATGCCTGCTGTTTAGGGTCTCACCTTCCACCGTGCGTAGCACACATAGTGATACATAAATGACATTTCTGCTAGCTTTCTGTTTGTAGCCTTTTCTTCCTTTTTGATTTTTTTTTTGGCATGGATTTTTATGACCTTTTCCTAAATAATTATTTACATTTTAAATGCTGTCAGTGACATAAACTAGATACCAGCCTGATTTTAACCTTAAATGTGTTCTAATTTTTATGTTCTCAAATTAATGGTGTGATGGTTTATTCACTGTTACTCTTCAGGAGTTTCAGGCCCGTAGCTGACACTCAGTAAAAACATTTTGCAGGGGGCGCCTGAGTAGCTCAGTTGCTTAAGCGACTACCTTGGGCGCAGGTCACAATCCTGGGTCTCCAGGATCCAGCCCCACATTGGGCTCCCCGCTAGGCGGGAAGCCTGCTTTTCCCTCTCTCACTCCCCCTGCTTGTGTTCCCTCTCTCGCTGTGTTTCTGTCTGTCAAATAAATAAATAAAATCTTAAAAAAAAAAAAAAAACATTTTGCAGAATGAGCTTGTTGAGTGATCAGTCATTTACAGCTTTTTTCTTGTCTGTAGAGCTTACCATTCTTTTAAAGTTTGTTTTTAAGTCATTCTCTTTTCTGTGAATTGCCTCTTGATTTTCTTTTTTCATTATTGATTGGGATTTTATTGTCTTTTCAGTTTCTTTAAGCTCTTCATATAATAAAGATAATTAATCGTCAGGTCATTTTCTGTAACTGCTTTTCTGAGCTATTGCTTACTTTTCTGAGCTATTGCTTACTTTTTGTTCTTCAGTTAATTTTTATTGTGTAGAAATTTTATTATAATTTAACTGCTTTTTACTTCAAAGCTTATAGATTTTCTATATTCTGGCAAATAATTATTTTATGAATTTGTGTTGACATGATATGGATGTAGTTTATTTATAAGCCAGTATTTAAAATTTTAAATGAGACAATAAAATCTGAATGTACACTGAAGTATGTGAAGTGTTACATACATGGTATTGCTATTTGAATGAAATTTCTGCAAATGGACGTGAGGCACATTTTGGCTTTGGTTTCCATTTGTTAGGTTGTTCTCACAGCCAGGCTTCCTCTTTTTTTTTTTTTTTTTTGTGATGAGTTTTTTTTTTAGGATCCTGTTAGTATTAGTGAATTCATTACAACCAGATGTCTTGCTTGGTGGGTCTGTGTATCCATTTAATGATAATTGTGGCACTGAGGATTTAACTATATAAATTCACTTGATTAAACATTTTCAAATCAGAGTATAATAAGAGACTCATTCCCCCTCGTTCCCCCTACATAATGTTCCCGGTGTCTGGCATGGGGATGAAACTCTAATAGAATTTAAATAGACCTCATCGGGCTGTGGGTTGAGTAGCACAGAAAGAAGCAGCAGCATGTAGGTGGTGGCCTCGGAATCTCTGGGTTCTGTATCTGGCCAAACTTAGCATCTGGTGTTTCCCCGGAACTGTGATGCCAGTGTCATACAATGCCACATCTGTTTTCAACAAATGTTTAAGCACCAAGTTCTTAAATTTTTGGCAAGGAAACCTGGCATCCAGTATTTCCTAAAATAGATTTGAGTTTCAGCAAATCTGGGGTTAACAAAGCCTTCTTTAATTTTTCCGGTTAGGAATCAAACTTTTATTTTGCTCTTTTTTTTTTTTTTTTTTTAAAGATTTCATTTATTTGACAGAGAGAAACACAGCCAGAGAGGAAACACAAGCATGGGGAGTGAGAGAGGGAGAAGTAGGCTTCCCACTGATCAGGGAGCCCGATGTGGGACTTGAACCTGGGTCTCTGGGATCGTGACCTGAGCTAAAGGCAGTCGTTTAACCAACTGAGCCACCCAGGCGCCCCTATTTTGCTCTTTTACAATGTAGTTTCAAAATGTAGTTTTGACCAGGTTCAATTGCTACAAATAACCCATTTCAGTATCTTGGTAAATATTTACCGCTTATTCTAAACTGAGTATATACTATAGAATCATTGGCATGAATACTTTCAGTCCTTATAAATAAAATGGAGATATTTTTATTGAAGACAAATTCTGTGTTTAGAACTCACAAATAAAAAAATTGTATTAGACCCTTAATTTATGTGGCACTCAATTTTTGTAACAGTGCTGTGTAAGGTAGAAATTACTATGTTTTTCTTATAAATAAGGAAGCTAAGGTCTAGAGAATGTAAACAACTTGATAGTAGTCATATAGCCTGTAAATGGCTTAGCCAGGATTCTCCCCCAGGTCTGACTCCCAGTACCGACATGGTCGTGACCACCTGGGAGGTTGTCCAGATCTGTTCTCTAGGCAGCACCATTGTTATCATAGCCTGGTGGTAGGATTCATGCTTTGTGAGATCCCACATTCTGTGACACCAAATTAAATGTAAGGCATTGTTTGGTCCAGAATCTGTTTTTAGCTTTTTGCTTTCTATAGTAATATTATACCCACTGAATTTTCATGCTCCTATTTCTTTTCTTTCTAGCTTATAGCATTTTAAGTGTTCAAAGTGTGGCCCAATCTTGACTTGTGGCTATTTTTCAAAATGGGACTATTGCTAACAATCAGATTATAGTTAAAGGGCAGTTCGTTTTTTAACATTTGCCGTCCACCCCATTTTTAAAAATTTACACGTGCTTACTAGTTATCTTAAATATGTGTTTTCTTGTAATTAACTTTTTCAAAGGCAATATGTTCACTTGGTTTCAAATTCAAGAGGTAGAAGCTAACAAGAATGGTAACAGTAGCTAACTAGACCTGTGTAGCACTTATTGCATAGCTGGAGTTCTTCTAAGCATATTTAATGCATTGATTTAATCCTCCCCACACTGAAGAAGTGTAGATACTATAGTTCTCCCATTGTGCAAATGAGAGAACTGAAGCTGCCGAGGTATACCCGATCAAGCTGATCTGGGTTTTGTTAATGATCTGGTCAAGTTTCACTTCCTTTGGATGGTCTTGTGAGAACACAACTCTCTCTTACAGGGATTGGCTGGTGTCAGTGTTTACAGCTATGAACTTACTACAGTTCTCTCTCATTTCCTCCTTAGACTATAAGTTTCCCAAAGGTGGGTACACTGTCTTATGCTCTGGTGTGGACCCAGGATTTAACATGACTTCTGGCCCACACAGAGTACTTCATAAACACTGTTTTGCGGGGATGAATTTTCCCCTTTTATTTATTTATTTTTAAAGATTTTATTTACTTATTTGGCAAAGAGAAACATAATGAGAGAGGGAACACAAGCAGGGGTGTGAGAGAGGGAGAAGCAGGCTTCCCGCTGAGCAGGGAGGCTGATGCAAGGCTCAATCCCGGATCTCCAAGATCATGACCTGAGCCCAAGGCAGTCGCTTAACCAACTGAGCCACCAGGGCGCCCAGAATTTTCCCTTTTAAAAATGGCTCTATCTGTTCTGCCTTCTTCACAGAATTTACAAGATCAAATGAGAGTTCATAGCTTTCTACAAGCTTCAGAGCATGACACAAATAGATATTAAACCAATTGTGGAGTGCTTAATGAAGACTGATGTTTTTAAAGCCTCTAGATCTTAACACAGGGGTGGGCACCCAGGAGAAATAGAATCTTAAAAATCTAATGTGTCACTGTGTGTTCTGGCCAGAGTACTTTTAACCTGTAGTCTTAATGATGTCAAATGATTTTTGTATAATCATTGCATGCCTTTTCTTTTTCTTTTACTCTACAGAAGGCAGAAGAACTGTTGATATCCTGATATTTAAATATTGCAGACTCATCCTGTCTAGATTCTACAGCTGGTTCTGCTGGCTAATTCAGTTTTTCTCAACATTGGCTGCATACAAGAATCACAGGATTGTAGTTTTGCTTTTTAACTGGAGATGCTTAAGTTCTGCTTTCCAGCTCAGGGGATAAGAATCTCAGGGTCGGAGGGAGCATTGAGGAATTAGATACATTCTTAATAGATTCTAAATACAGTCTAAAAAAGTGGCTTAATGTCACCACAAATATTTTTAATAAGAAACAGTTGTTTCATATTTAATAGCTCTCAAGAGCACTGACATTTATTTTGTTACTCGGCTGTACATTTTACAGTCCATTTGTGCCGGTGAATTCAGTGGATACTCTAATTACTCAAAACCATATGGCCATGGCCAGCAGCTGATAAATGGGTTACAATTTTCTTCCAGGCTAAAAAAACATCTTTTCCTTGCTTGTAAGAAACCTGGGTCCTAGAACCCACCTCCCACTTATTTTATTTTTAACAGAAATTGTAGCTTTATATGTAGACATTTCACAACTTGCTTGTAGAAATGAGGGACCACCAGTTCAGGCGGAGCCTGAATGAGGCTCATCAGTTTCCATAAAACATTGTCACTCTTGCCATCTGCTAGTCTCATGGTTTAAGTATGTCTCCCTGCCCTTCTTAATGCATAGTGCCTGCAAGCCAGGTGCTCGTCACAGAATGTAACGTGGCATAGAATGTAACGGGGCATCAGGTCTTCGTTATGGAGAACTGTTGGAAGGACATGCAGTCTGTTCTAGAGTTATTCCTGCATCAAGTTGGTCCACCAGAAAGCTGTTTTTAAAATATTCTACCTTGTTGGACGTAACATAGCTACACTTGTGGTGAGCACAGTACAATTTATAGAACTGTGGAACCATGGTGTTTGCACACTCGAAACTAATGTAACATTGTGAACTATACTTCAACTAAAAAACAAACAAACAAAAAAACACAAAAAAACTTACTACGCCTATACTTTATTCATTAAAAGAGAGTTTGAGTTTCTACTCACTTGTGTTGGAAATTTCTCCAGCAATTGTTATCTAGCAAGAACACTGGTGTGGACAATTGAGATTTTTTTTTTTTAATTGCAGTAAGTATAACACTGAAACTCTGTGATTCTCCTTGTCCATATAGATCACATTAAGTACTGATTATGAGATGAGTTTGCCATACAAAGTGGAAGTATATTACGTTTTTCCAATTATTTTGCAATACTTAGCATGTCTGTGTGTATTTTATATTATTGACTCTCAGTTTCTGGCATGTTTTCCTAACAGAATAAGCTACTTGTTTTTAGTTTTGTTTTTTGCAGAATAAGTTATTTGTACTTTCATCAGAAAAATAAAAATCAAATCGTTGATATGTTTTATAAATGCATCACTTGCTTACTCTTAACATCATACATTAAATAAATGAAGAGAGGCTTTTCAATTTATGAAAGAAAACTTGATCCTTTTCAAGTGGGGGAAATGTGTTATAATATCATTTTATTTTACTTATTTTATTAATCAGGCATGCTTTAGTCTGAAATGACAGGAGCACCTGGGTGGCGCAGTCTTTAAGTGTCTGCCATCGGCTCAGGTCATGATCCCAGGGTCCTGAGATCAAGCCTCACATAGGGCTCCCTGTCTGCGGGAAGCCCCTTCTCCCTCTGCCACTCCCCCTGCTTGTGTTCCCTCTCTCACTGTGTCTTTTTCTCTGTCAAATAAATAAACATCTAAAATAAAACAACAAAAACCCAGAGGATCACTTAAATAGATAGGGATTTCTTTGTTTTAACAAATCTCTTGGTGTAGGAAGCAGAGAGCTGATGGCTCCAGGGAACAAGTTCCTTCCTATCTTTTTCTCACTCTGGCAGCCTTAGGTATAAGAATTTGTTCTCAGGCTTTTTATCTCGAGGATTCTAACAGCTTTGTGCTTCTAGATGTTATTTCCTAAGAAGTGGAATGGTGAGGGGTAAAAGTCTTTCTTCTTCTAAAATTTGCCCCGCCGCCACTCCAAGAATTTTTTATATTTTATTGACCAAAACTAAGATATATGACCCCTTCCAACTTGCAAGGGAGATGGGAAAATAGTACTTTTACGTTTATCCTGTAGAGAGAAGGCCTGTAAATTTCAGTCTCTGCCCAGAAGTATTCTTCTTGAAAATGGACCAATATTTTTTGTAGTCTTTCTTTAGTATGGCTACTTTTTCTAGTCAAATTGAATTTTGGAATTCAGCACACTTAATTTGAACCTGTTTACAAATATTTTGAAGTAGAGAAAGATTTTTATTTATTTGACAGAGGGAAACCCAGCTAGAGAGGGAACACAGGCAAGGGGAGTGAGAGAGGGAGAAGCAGGCTTCCAGCGGAGCAAGGAGCCCAATGCGAGGCTCGATCCTACGACTCGGGGATCGTGACCTGAGCCAAAGGCTAACGACGGAGCCACCCAGGTGCCCAGAGAATAATTATATTTTTAAAGTGTTGAGATTATTTGATAAATGAAAATTCCCATACCCTTCTGTGCTTATATAATAATATTTCAAACTTCAGGGCTTTTAGACGACAGGCCTTGTGGCCTTTTGAACAATTTCTAATTTTGGTGGGCTGACTGAACAGAGGGGACATAAGCATTGAACAGATGGCGGTTTTCATACCAAAATAGCATTTAAAGCAGCTTAAAAATTTAATTGAAGGAAGAGGAAAGTAATAAAATATTAGGAATGAGGTAAAACTGTAAAATAAGTAATGCTTTTGTTTGAGAGTAGATGAGAAGAATAATGTGACAGAGCAGAGGTAACATCATAGGAAAACAACAGTCAGCTTGGCTTTCAGTCACTTTCCACCACATACAACAGGCTGCCCCTTCCATGTGACTTTCCTCTCTTTGGGCCTCAGTTTCCCCTTCTTTTTATAAGGAGTAATTATACCAGCCTCAAAATGTCATTTGACTCCCCTACTTAGATATTGCTAGGCACGTGCTAAGTGCTACTTAATTCTTAGTTTCCTTTACAGTAAAAGAGATAAAGATAAAAAAGTGCCTAACTCTGAAAAGTAAGCATGTACACTTCACAATCTGTGTCCTAGTCAGCTTGACATTTCATGTAACAGATGTCCATACCTGGTCAGTAGCCCGACTGCCCAGCTTGGAACAGCACTGGGTTAGCATGGATCAAGAGTGCCCACCTAAAATAAGAGGACTACTGTCGATCCATTTTTAATGACTTATTCAATTCTACATGTATATGTGTAGCAAAATTTAATAGGTTATAATGGTACTTTGGATTTTAGAAAATACAGTGTGTACTTTCAAAGTCCATATTTTTGTTTCTTTATAATGTTATTATTATTTTTCTCCAAACTAGGATTTTAAGAGTGGACTTGGTATTACCATAATTCCTATGAATGTAGCAAATGTAAAACAAGTGGACCGAACTGTAAAACAGTCTTTTGAAATAATCACTCCCTACAGGAGTTTTAGGTAAGCTATATTTAAACGTTTGTGTTTGTGTTATTCCAAGAAAGCTTGGTGATCTACTTTTACATTGCTAGTGGGGATTTTATTTCTTATAGATCACCTAATAAAATCCTGTTCATTGTTTTCTATATTGTCTAATTTATTAGCTGGTATATAAAAAAACCTCATAAAAGTGACCTGAATTATCATACAGCCTGCAAAGATACTAATTTCATCAGATTTGGGATGTTTCTTAACACCTTTTTATCTTAGTAGGGTTGATAAACATGTTAGTTTTTTAATCAACAAATATATGAAGAATTATTTCACATTTTAAGGAATAAAGAATACTGCATTGTCTTTAAGCTATATTTTTATTTACCTTCTTTTTAGTCTAGTCAAATGCAGGCCTTTAAAATCAGTTCCTGATTATAATTGCTCCATAATGATTTCCCAAAAGGAACTCCTGCTTAAAATAATGCTGATGCGTCTCACAGCACTTATTGACCAAATATTTTAACAATGCATCTTGTATCTTATATTATAGTAATCTAGTAATTATTTCATATAACTGTGAAAAAGAAAACTGAAAGTTCATAATAAGTTTTAATAAAGCTCATAATAAGTTTTAATAATCTATAATAACCATAGCTCTGGAGTTATTAAAAGAAGCCTAAGTCAGTATGTATGAGCTTACCTACATTAATTCATTTGTTCCAAATAATCACCATATCACAGGGTAGTATCCGGGTCAGAGGCAATTGTCAGAGGCCTTTGAAGGACTAACAGTTCCTTAGTAATTTTGAAAATATTCCCAAATCTGGTATTCTTTTCATCTTTCACAAATGTCTGCTGGCTCTAATTTTGAGGAAAAAATAATCACCTAAAGAATAAAACACTTTATTTTCACATATTCAGGTTCAAGCCTCAACTGAAAATGTAGACATTGGCTGAGCTGTTTTTACTCATATTATTTCTGACACAGAGTATGAGGTGGGCTTTTTCCTCACACCAACCAATTCTCCGTGTGTCCAGATCCCAAGTGGGTGTCCATCCTGTTCTGACACCAGCTACTTGGCATGAGCATTCGACCCCAGGAAATTCCGGGCTCAATCCCACAAAGCTGCCTTCAGTTCCGACTCCAGTCACAAGCACTGGGTCCTCAGCTTACCCACACTTTGTTCTAACTTGGCTGCAAATTGGGATTCCCACGACCCCAACTCCTCAGGTCACTAATATGTGAGAACAGCTCGCAGAACTCAGGAGGACAGTTTAATTAATTACTGCCAGTTTATTATAAAGAGTGCATCTCAGGAGCATCCAAATGGGAGAGCCACACAAAGCAAGGTACAGAGCGTCCATGCCTTCTCTGGGTACATTGTGCTCTGGGTACTTCAGTGCATTCATCAGTCTGGAAGCTTTCGGACCCTGTTATTCGGGGGTTATTATGGGGGTTTCATTCTGTAGGCGTGATTGATTAAATCCTTGGTCATTGGTAGCATCGCTCCCATCCCTAGAGGTCAGCAGGGTGGGGCTGAAAGTTCTAGTCCCTAATTACACCTTGGTCTTTCTGGTTGCCAGCTCCCATCCTGCAGCTGTTGAGGCCTCCAGCCTCAAATGACCTCATATGCATACCAAAGACACCTGCCACTTAGGGCACTCCAAGGGTCTTAGAATCTGTGTACCAGTAACCCAGGCACAGAGACCACTGTGCCATGTTGGCTGGCTGTGACCAATCTCTGCGTCAAAGTGGAAACCACTAACAAGTTTATGAATATTATACTGATGATGGCCAACATAAAGTGCTTCAGAAAATATCCATGTCGGCCCCTCAGTTTTCTTATGGATTGTTTGGAATATGTTAGTCATCTGTTATTTTCATTCTATTTCAAAACATTTTCATCTTCAGAACAGAAAATTTTAATGTGAAACATTTTGTGGGTCATTGGCCGAGTGTGGAGCACTGTAGCACATTTCCTGACACATCGCAGATACTCACTGAACGTTTCTTGGAGCGAGTCCATGGTCAGTGTTTTATCTCTTTACTCAGGTAGCCAGGAAACATGAAGAATTAGGAAAAATCAGAACATGGCTAAAAATGAGTTAGAATAGTAATCACTTGAAACTTTTCTGATTTCTCAGTTTCTTCAAGCCATCTGGACATTCTTCTAATTAAAACAGAAGATCTATTTTTAAGACTGAAAAAAATCAAAATTTCTGGTGGGTGTTTTTGATAATTTAGTTTCAGACTATCATGGCATACTTTCTTGGCAAAATAATCCAGTAGTCCCAAAAGTCTGAAACTCAGCCAGTCTCTCATTGATTATTATATAACCACTGCTTAGGAAACATGACCTCTCCTTTAAGCTCTTCATCTAACAAGGCAAGGCGATTTTTATACCCTTGTCAGAAAAATGCACATATTAATTTTGGTTCAAGATACATAAACTCATAAGCAATATGGGATGCTTAAAGGAAAAAAATAGATTTTTAAATTAGATGATTTTTAACAGAAAAGACTATTCAGCTGCCTGGATGGCATATTTTTCAGCTGCTGCTTAATTTGTGAGTGAAATGAATATGCAAACTGAACATAGTGCTTAATTGGCCTTTACAAGGGAGATCGATAATGCAGAAACATTAATTTTTCCAGCTTTACAGCCGAGTCTGAAAAAGAGAAACAGGAGTGGATTGAAGCTGTGCAGCAATCGATAGCAGAAACACTCTCTGATTATGAGGTGGCTGAGAAGATTTGGTTCAATGAGTCCAACAGGAGCTGTGCCGATTGTAAAGCCCCGGACCCTGACTGGGCGTCCATCAATCTCTGTGTTGTCATCTGTAAGAAGTGTGCAGGTAATTAGTGATAAGTTAGGCTCATCGCTGTTTGGTAGCAGATTGGCACCGCATGCTCTTTATTGTCCTGTGTAATGTGTCCCAGCCAACAGTTGTGAAAAATAAAAACTGAGGAGGCTTATTACATTTAATCTAGAAATATCTTCTAGTTCTAAACTTCTCTTATGCATGACTTAGATGTAAACATTGATTTTTAAGCACATAATCATTTTGTATGCCTCCATAATCCATGTGTCGATTTTAAAAACAGTAGTTGAAATTTTTAGATTTTAAGGTGAGTGTGTTTTAGGATGCACCTGAACATGCTTGTATCTTTGCATGCTTTGCTCACTTTTCCCCAGTCTTATTTTGTAAGATGTGTATTTCATATCAGAGTCATTCTGAGCTCTAAACTTGGAGCAGATCACGTATCTCTTGTAACGGGAATGTTTAGAAGCATTTCCAGAGAGTATTGAGGCTTCTGACAGCAACCCGTACTATGACTGGTTATGTTGTTGTGACTTTTCAGCTTACAGACCATTTGACAGCTCAGGGTATTTGGGGGTTCACGGTTGTTCCAGTGAGTGGAGTGCATGGACTCCAGCTGAGGTGTGTGGTCATTAGAGGTGCTGGAAAAAGTTAGCCACATGCTAAACTTTACTTCACCATCGTAGCTTTACCAGGTATTATGCTGGTCCTTGGAATTAAAAATGTTTAAGAGGTTGGTATGTCTGCCACAGATACATAAATACTCATGGCAGTAGAATATGAGAATGGCAAGACCAGAGTTGAGCACAGGTTTCATTGAGAGACTACGGATGAGGAACACCACCTCAGTTAGAGCGAAGACTAGGACAGTTGCTTCAATCCTTAATACTTTTCAAGAGTTTGGTGCTTCCACAGTTCTTATCTTCCTGGATTCTCTCAGGAGCCAGTTAACATCAGTGGCAACAGGAAGAAGCATCAGCTGATCCCCCTCTACTTTGTATTTCCTTCTAAACCGTTATCCTCTCCAGTCTCATTGGAAGAGATCCTTTGTGTTGTCTGAGGTTGTTTACTCAAGTCCCCTGCTTCTTTCTTTTTGTCTTTAGGATCCTCATCTCATCACGTATTCGTTCTCTGTAATTATTCAGCCATGGTTTCAGCATCTGTACTTATGCGTGTCTGTCATGTTGACACCAGCTTCCTGAAAACGATTCCATTTCCCTGTATGTATTGTTCTGTCTTTTTCCTTCACAGACAGGTTCAAGAGTAGAATTCTGCACAGATTTCCTTCATTCCTTTAACTTCCTTGTTTTTCTTCATCCTATGATCTTTTTTCTCTTCTCTGTAGTCCAGTATAAATAGTTTCACTATGTTTACCAGTGCATTATACCTCTCATTTTCTGTGTGGTCTGTTCCTGTCTTTACTGTGTTCTCCACAGAATTTGGCACTTCAGGATTTGACCAGTGTGTCTCTCTGTGACTTCCCATCCTCCCTTAACTTCTAAAGTGCCATTTTCTCTTTGTTCTTAATACTCTGGTCATCCTTTCTCAGGTTACTTTTCCTTTGTCTGGTCCTGAAGTTACATCCTCAGTTCTCTTTCAGTCCAATGTACCTGGTTAATGCTATTTATCATTTGAAGTTCAGCACTCACTTTTAGGTGGACAGTTCTTACCATGTGGGACACCATACTTGTGGGTCTACCTACTGGACTCTTTTCTTGGATTTGCCCAAGATACCTCAAAAATAGCATGTGAATAATGGAACTCTCACTGCTGCCCAGCTCATTACATAAAACTGAAAATTCTCATTTGTTCTAAATCTTGGTCAGAAGCAATACTGTCTACCATACATTCAAGTCTAAAACCTGAGAGACTCTCTTGACCCTTCCCCCTCCCTTAAAGCTCACCAAGTCCCAACAGTTTTTATTGCTTTGGGATTTCTAAATCTGCCCTTCCTATTGTTCTCCTCCTGCTTGTCTCAACTCAGATTCTGTAATTTTTTTTTTTGCTTCTGTGACTCCAGGGGTTCTTTCCAGTTCTTTTCCCTGTTTTCTGAATTTGGTCCCTTTTATCCCTTTTAGTGTTGCCTTTAGTAGGTCTTTATAAATGCAAACATATGCATATTTCTGCCATTGGGATTTTAAGACTGTGCTCTGAGTGGTTACCATTTTAAAGAAAGTCAGAAAGGACCCTCTTACTCTAGAGAGAGGAGTGAGCTTTCATGCTCATAGGTTTAAAGTCCTTAAGATAGGGAAATGTCTTGAATACCTTATTTCCTCCTCAGGATAGGACACATTCCTGGGCGCCAAGTAATGACTGAATAATGATTACACAGCATAATTTAATTTGATGCTAGTAGAATGCTGGGCTCTTATTCTCTTTCAGGAATAAAAGTAGAATAAAGAATTTATTTCATATTTTTAAATGTTTATTAGAGTTGTTGCTAGTTTTTTTTTTCTTTTTGTTTGTTTTAGGAGTAAAAGGATATCTGTATTCACATACATGGAATTTAGATAAACCTATTATAAATGGTTTTCAGTAATCTCTAATTACTACTTAATTACCAGGTGATGAATATACACACATACATATTGATACACATGTATAGCTAGTTTTAAAACTAGTTTTATACCACTACAGTGTAGTGATGAAGATGATTACTATTATCTTCATTACAGTTAGGATTTCTGTATAATTATCACTACTACTCTTAATGGTATTGGCATTAAGGAAAGTAGATATTGATGTGTTTAAAGTTGAAAAGATATATACGTACATACATACATGAATGCATACACATGGGTTTTTAAAGATAAAAAATACATATATATACAAATTGAAATAGAAATGCAATTGTGTTTTGATTTCAGGACAACATAGATCTTTAGGACCAAAAGATTCCAAGGTGAGAAGTTTAAAAATGGATGCCAGCATTTGGAGCAATGAACTCATCGAGGTAAGTTCAACCTAACTGTGGATGTGGCTAGCAGGAATCGGGTGGTAGTTAGCAGTGGGGTGGCATGAATTACTTTAGGAGCCCTTTGATAAAGTTCTCACCACACTGTAAAAATGGCTTATAGTGTGTTTGATAGTAGTAGTCTCCTACTTCAACTTTTAGAATGCTGCTTAAATGAGGTAGTTATTTTAAAAATATACAGTACAAGGAATTCAATAGTAAAAGCTACTATTAAAGACTTGACAGCATTTTTTTTTAAGTCAGAATTTCTTTCTTTTTAACCCAGCATGGATGAAATATTAGAAAAGTGAATGAAAACTTGGCAAAATTTTCTATTCTTTCTCTTAGCCATGCTCTGTCATTAACTGCACTCATGTCTGACTTGTGTCTCCTGTTTCCATTTTCTTCTTGGATTTCAGTAACCCTCCCAACCACATTACCCCCACCTACTTGGCCATTTTAAATAAATTTGTCTTTATGTGAGCTTCAAAAACTAATAATGCTTTTGCTGTAATTTGGGTTGCTTGCAGTTTCTTTTCTAGCTTAGCTTGTTCTGTTACTAAAAACAATGAGGCTATATTTAAAATAGAAATAATATCTGCTTTCACACTCCATCTTCCTGAAAGATTTGGGTTTTTCATGTGTTTTAGCATATTTTATATTGTTATATTTTTTTGGTGGGAGGGAGAGTATGCACGTGGGGGCAGGGGAGGGGCAGAGGGAGACAGAGAATCTTAAACAGACTCTGTACTCAGTGTGGAGCCCTATGTGGTGCTCAATCTCATGACCCTGAGATCATGACCTGAGCTGAAATCAAGAGTCGGACACTTAACTGACTGAGCTACCCAGGCCCCTTAAGTTATCTTTTAATTTATGAGTCAGGTTTTTTGTGAATTCAAATACATTTTATGAATTCATAGTGTTTTATAACTTTCTGACAATTTAGCTCTTTATTGTCATTGGAAACAAAAGAGCAAATGACTTCTGGGCTGGTAATCTTCAAAAAGATGAAGAATTACACATGGACTCACCTGTAGAAAAGAGAAAAACATTTATCATTCAGAAGTACAAAGAAGGAAGATTCAGAAAGACACTGCTGGCCTCTCTCACCAAAGAAGAATTAAACAAGGTATCAAAAAATACATTCAGTAGACATGAGTGTTTTGAAACATGGGTCAAGGATTTTGAAAAGAATTTTAAAAAGCCCTTTACTGTCTGATAAAAGTATTGTTTAATGTTATTTTATTTTCATTTGTGAGATTATACTGTTGATTTTTACCACTGTTTTAGTTAAGAATTCATTATCAATAGTGAATAAATTCTTTGTCCATAACATAAGTTTCCAGCTAACTTAGGCCTGCTCTAATACTCTGAGAACTGTGTCAACTTCCCTTATTTTTAGGAACAGGATACTAAGCATACAATTTATACCTTGTTGACATTGTGTCACCAAAATAAACATCATTTACTCAGTGTACTGTTACAAGAAATGATTTGCTTAGTGCTGTTGACCCCAAGTGTTATTTGCCTTCTGGTTTATACTACCCACTTGTCTTCACCTTTTGGCAAAGGATATGTTAAGCATCTTGCTTGGTTTCTTTTTTGAAATTGCTGCTTCCATTTCTTATGTGTTAGGAGGCTTGTCCGTGTAGAGATATTTAATACGAGTACTTTATATGCCTGTTGTTTTTGTGCTTAGAGAATATATTATTTTATGGTTCTTAATTTTTTAGTATGCTTTTAGTTGCAATACTTATGGATAAAAATCTTCAAGTAAGTAGCATTATGCTGAACATTTTGGATCATAAATAAAGGCCTTTTTTATCCTTCTGTAGATATTATAAGATCATACAATTGATTTACATTTCTATTGAATTAATTCCCCTAAACTAAGCTTTTAGTCTTTGTACATTTTCAGTGATAGTAAGGCCACTAGTTGGTTTTAAAGCAATGGCACAATAAATATGAAGGATAACAGGGTATCGTAAACCAAGGGTTTTGATTAATTCTGTGCACCAGAGGTCCATAATAAATAAGTATATAAATAATAAGTTGTGGATTTGGGGAAATGCATGGTAAAGTTAGATAATTAGAGAATTAGAAGTTCGGGCCTGTCTTCCTCTAATGGTTTCTTTAGTTTTGATAGTGATGAGTATCTTATTAGCAGGTATACTCATGTCCCCAAATAAAGTGCTTTCAGCCACACCACACAGTTTCCATTAGATAAGTTTTACATTAATTACTAACAGTTGAATTTTTCTGAGAATATTATAGAGAAGTCTGCCCATTGGGATTTATTTCTAAAGTGGGCTTCTTAAAAATGGTACTCTTAATGTCAGCAAATAATTTTTACAAAAAAATATATTTTATTGAATAGACATATTTTTAATTGCAATATAATTTACCGACAGCAGCCTGTTGATTTGGTACATTTGTATATTGCGGTATGATTAGCACTGTAGCTATAGCTCCTGTATCATATCACATAATTACCATTTCTTTTTTGCAGTGGGAACATTCAAGGTGTAATCTCTGAGCTTTGTTTGTTTGTTTGTTTGTTTTTTTGCCGAAGGCAGATGCTTAACGACTGAGCCACCCAGGTGCCCCCCCCCTCCTTTTTTAGATATTTTATTTATTTATTTGACAAAGAGAAACACAGCTAGAGAGGGAATACAAGCAGGGGGTCTTGCTGGTTAGCTGGGCAGGGAGCCCGATGCGGGGCTCGATCCCGGGACTCCAGGATCATGACCTGAGCTGAAGGTAGATGCCCACTGACTGAGCCACCTGGGTGCCTCTCTCTGAGCAGTTTTGAGGTTAATAATACAGTATTATTGATTATAGCCACTATGCTGTTCTTTAGATCTCTAGAACTTATTTATCTTCTAGTTGGAAGTTTGTACCCTTAAACAACATCTTTCCACATCTCCCCCCCCCCCCAGATACCCTGTGGTAACCACATTCTAATCAGTGTTCCTATGAGTTTGACTTTTTTAGGTTCTACATATAAGTGATATATAATATTTGTCTTTCTTTTTTTTTTATAGCTTTCTACTTTTATTTTTTTTATTTATTTTTTTTATTGTTACTGAAATTTTTTTTTCCCAGTGTTCCAAGATTCATTCCCCGTTCCCCACACCCAGTGCTCCACGCTTTAGGTGTCCCCAGTACCCACCACCAGGCTCTCCCATCCCTCCACCCCCCTCCCTCCAAGACCCTCAGTTTGTTTTTGTGTCCAAAGTCTCTGTTGTTTCGTTTCCCTCCCTAGATTACCCTAGTTCCCATTTACT
>PITA01005875.1:0-105902 GCA_004023965.1 Spilogale gracilis
CAAAGGCAAACTCGAAATGGATGAAAGACCTCAACGTGAGGCAGGAATCCATCAAAATCCTGGAAGAGAACATAGGCAGTAACCTCTTTGACATCGACCACAGCAACTTCTTTCAAGACACGTCTCCAAAGGCAAAGGAGACAAAAGCGAAAATGAACTTCTGGGACTTCATCAAAATAAAAAGCTTCTGTACAGCAAAAGAAATAGTCAACAAAACAAAGAGGCAACCCACGGAATGGGAGAGGATATTTGCAAATGGCACTATAGACAAAGGACTGATATCCAACATCTATAAAGAACTACTCAAACTCAACATCCAAAAAGAAGATGAACACATCAAAAAATGGGCAGGAGACATGAAGAGGCACTTCTCCATAGAAGATATGCAAATGGATAACAGACACATGAAAAAATGTTCAACATCACTAGCTATCAGGGAAACTCAAATCAAAACCACACTGAGATACCACCTTACACCAGTCAGAATGGCCAAAATTAACAAGACAAGAAACAAGTGTTGGAGAGGCTGTGGAGAAAGGGGAACCCTCTTATACTGTTGATGGGAATGCAAGCTGGTGCAGCCGCTTTGGAAAACAGTGTTGAGATTCCTTAAAAAATTAAAGATAGAGCTACCCTATGACCCTGCAATTGCACTACTGGGCATTTACCCCAAAGATACAGATGTAGTGAGAAGAAGGGCCATATGTACCCCAATGTTCATCGCAGCAATGGCCACAATCGCCAAACTGTGGAAAGAGCCAAGGTGCCCTTCAACAGATGAATAGATAAAGAAGATGTAGTACATATATACAATGGAATACTATGCCTCCATCAGAAAGGATAAATACTCAACTTTTGTAGCAACATGGGCTGGATTGGAGGAGATTATGCTGAGTGAAATAAGCCAAATAGAAAGTCAAGTTTCACTTACTTGCATAAGGGGTAATATAGAGGACAGCAGGAGAAGGAAAGGAAATGAGAAGTAGGGTAATTCGGGGAGAGAAATGAAACATGAGAGACTTTGGACTCAGAAACAAACTGAGGGTCTTCGAGGGAAGGGGATAAGGGGATGGGCAAGCCTGGTGGTGGGTACTGAGGGCACCTATTGCATGGAGCACTGGGTGGGGCATAAACAATGAATCTTGGAACACTGAAAAAATAAAATAAATTAAAAAAAAAAAAACAGATGAAAGCTAAGTGCAACAACATCCTAGCACAGCCAAGGTATCCAGCCAGAACTACTCCCTCCTGACACAGCCTCCGGCAGCAGCACCCCGGAATGGAGGCAGGGGCAGTGGGAGCTCACTTCTGCTGACACCTATGATATATCAAACAAGCCCACAAGGCAAGCTATCGGCCCCACTTTACAGGTGAGGAAACTGAGGGATAAGTAGCCTACAAAGGCCACTCAGCCAGTAAATGAAGGACTGAGAATCTGAACCCAGATCTGTAGGATACAAAACTGCATATTCAATGCAAGAGGCTCAGGTAGAGGTAATGAATAGTCCAAATACGCTCCCTCAGAGGAAAACCAGGGGAAGCAGAAAAAGTTAAACCTCACCCTCGGATAATTTCATTTATATAAAAATGTATCCATGGCAGCTCTTGGTCAGGAGATTTATTAAGAGAAATACTAAAGTGAATTTTTATGACTGTTCATTTGATTAAATCATGGGTAAGGGCTTAGAGCCAACATATCTTAACTCTTTACAAGCTGTACTCAGGAAACAGAACCTCTGCTGGTGGTTCACTCTAGGGATACAGAATTAGAGAACTGGGTCGGCAGTGGAAGGAGGAGCCCCCTGGACGAGTGACCCAGTGTGATGCGACTCGGTTCACCTCCAAGTACCAACACTGACCAGCTGTGTGTCCACAGGCAAGTTACTTGAGTCCTAGCTCTCTCACTTGCAAAAAAGTGGGTCTAAGAGCAACTCCCCAAGTCGACACAACACTTTGCACAGTATCAGCACGAAGGACTCAAGAAACGAGGGCTACAGTGGTATTACTGAGTTTGGCTTTTAGCATCAGCTGCTTCTCCTCAGCCTGTTTGCTTGCTGCGGACCTAAAGCCCTAGCCCCTTTCCAGGGAGCCCCAGGCCCTGCAGAAATTCCACCACAGACAGGGCAGACTCGGCAGCTAGGAATTACATTTCCCCAGCCGATGGCTAAAGCCGCGTGGAAGCTCCATGTACCTGGAAAGACAGCCTCGATGTACCAGGTCATCACTCCATAAAGAAATGTGTCAAACAGCATCATGGAGACTGAAATGGTGAGGTTGAAGCCATCTTCCTCCACGGGGCTCTCAAAGAGGTTGTCCCACTGCACCCCAATGCCCTGTTCCTCAAAAAGGGCAAAGTACTCACAGCCAAACCCAAAAGCCACAGGAGACAGCAGACTCTGTGAGAAAGAGGCAAAAGTCACTTACCCATCTCCTTGTCTCTCATTTCCTAGCACTTCTAATAAAAATTCCACCTAGAGAAATTTGAATTTGCAAAATGGATCAATTACAAGATATGGAAGTATTCACCTACAGATCCCTTGAGGGGAGTGAGTTCACTAGCAGCATATAAAAGGATTCTATTTATAATCCCTCATTATGCACACATATTTCAGAAATGCATGCATGACAGAGCATAAAACTTTTAGAATTTTATGTTTCCAAAGATGCCCCAAAGGCTCAGCAATCCTGCACCCCCCCCCCCTACACACACACACACTCATCTTCTGCTTTCAGCTTGGAATGCAGGGGGAAGGTGAAGCACTAGGGGCCGCTGGGCATGCAGCTACTCCCCGGGGGTGGTTCTCACCACGAAGATCTTGAGTGTGAAGCCTATGTAGTCTTGCCATGCCACACACAGCACGTAGGGCAGGTACAGAATGAAGTAGATGATGCCCCCACAGGCTGCAGCCAGGTTGGCTCTGGAGAAGAGTGTGCTGATCAGGAAGCACTGCAGGATGGTCACCACGGCGAACACAGACAGAAAGACAAACACCACGCTGGGGTCGCTGTAGGGTAGCAGGTTCCCTAACTGGGAAAGAAGAGACCTATTAAACACGCGCCTCAATAAGCAAGCACGTCCTCGCGTGATCTGTGGCAAGGGTTTATTCACACTCATCTGAGAGATAATAGGGAGGAGCAGTGCTGTTCATTGTTCTGATGAGAAAACGGAAGCCTAAGTAAGGATAATGGCTAGCCCAAGACCAGAGAGCCAAGTAACAGCAGAGGCAGGAAGCGTCTAGGGCTGAGATTCATCAAGGTTCAACTCAATGCACAATTTCATTCTTCAGTTCTTCAAGAAGTACTGTTAACCTGGTGTCCCTTTGACAAGGACTGGGACTCTCAGCACCAAGAAAGAGTTGTGGGAGACAGCATTCAAGAGGACTTCATCCTCCCAAAGCCACGGAAGATGGCGGGGAAATCTTATCCGCCCCCTTCATGACCTGCCATGGATTCTGCATTCCCACAATCATTTAAGCTCTGTGGACCTTTCAAGTCTATCTTCAGCCAGTTCACCTGGTTGTGTCTGGCCAGGACTAGCCAGCACACGGTTCCAGAGCAGCTCTCACCCGCCAGCCACGGGACCACAACCCTGGCCATGGAGTTCCACCCTCGCAGTCAGGGATCAGAGCAAAGAGCAGGGGTTGATTTCAGTGGGAACCACTCTGTCATCCTGCTAGGTGACTTCAGGGAAGCCCTTAACTAACTTCCTTGGCCTCATTTTCTTATATGTTAAATGGGTTAGTGAGGATAAAATCAGAAAGCACAGGTGAATGTGCTTTAAACAGTGCTTGGCATCAGTAAGTGCTCATTCGTATTCAAAGTAGCTAGTATTAACCTAAATATTAGTTCCTCACCCTTTATACTTTCCTCTCTTTGAAAACATTTGTTTGTACATGATGCCTCCTTAAGTCATTATAAGGAAAGAAGATTAGCATATACATTTTTTAATATATGGGGGGCCACGAAACAGCACTGCCCAGGGTCCCCTGGAAGAGGGAATGTCTGTCACAGGCACAGAAAGATGCCTGGCCCTGGGGCTCATGATTCCAAGGACTGATTGAGTGGCCGGGGTCTGGGGTGTCAGGGAGGGAGGCCTTGGCACAAGAGAGCTCAGCTGAGGGACAATTCCGGCAAGCTGTATATGCTCCTGAGGTCCCATGGGGTTAGCCCTGCACTGCATTTCACAGCTCCTTCCCCTGCTCAATCTTGCACATGCCTCATCCCTTCCATAGATGTTGGTCCCTAATAAGTACCCCTGCACCAAACTCTCTCACCCTCTGCTTCCAGAAAAAGCTAACCTGCAACAATATGTATCCCTCGGATTATGCTTTTTAGAACTTTTGGCAGAATCGCCACCCAGTACATGTGAGGAGATGAACAGCTCTCGATGCCACCAGGAACCACTGCCCAGCAGACGTCACGGCACAGGTAAGTGTGTGCCTACATGGGAAGCAAGAGCCCTGGGTTCTAGCCCTGCTCAGTTGCTAGCCAGCTGGATTGATCCTGGGCAGGTCACTCACTCTCCCCAAATACAGAATGAGGAAACTGCAGGAGATGACATATCTGACCCCTTCCCTCCCAAATAACCTTGCTTTTCTCCTCACAGCCTATGTGCTGGGTCATTTAGGAGTCCCTGGGCAGCAGGGAGCCAGTGTGGTAGCCTTACCTTCAGGATGACCACCAGCAGGCTGGCGCTCACAAGCAGAGGAATGAGGCTGCTAATGAACCAGCTGAACCAGAGGATGCCATTGTCCAGGCCCATGATGCGCATGGTCTCCTTCAGGCGTGCCTCTTTCTCGTACACGATGCCCTTGATGATCACGGCCACGGAGTAGATCCAAGCCAGCGTCATGAACAGGGGCATGGACCGGCTCATCACCCGCAGGAAGCTGGAGACCCCAAGGAAAAGCAGGGGAGAATTACAGGGAGCAAGATTCAGGCTGAGAGGCCCATGCCCCCTGGGTCTGTGTGCGAGAGGAAGCCCTGAGATTGAGCAAACAAGGGGCAGGCTCACGGGACTCCAAAATGTACCAGTTATCAGATGCTTCATGAGGAGCGCGATGCAGTGTTAACAGATCAACAAAGTGCTGCCAAGCAGAATTTCTCTGGGGCCTGTTTTAGTCACTAGATAACTGCAAGGTGTGGGTTATTCTAAAGTACTAACACAAAAACCAGAACACCAACTCTTGCTCTCACAAGACTTCAACATCTCCAAGGTCACGTCCCTATTGCCTCGCACAGCTTTGGTCACAGATAATGCAGAAATAGACTCCACGCAGCTCTGGTCAGTCATATTTCAGATTCCAAACTAGAACAGGAAAAGGCAGTGCCACGAAGTAAAAGGGACACAGAATTTGGACCCTGGAACTCTAGGCCCAAGTCCCAGCTTTACTACTTGGCCACTTAGCAGTTGTGTGACAGCAAAGACAGACCCTTAATACCGCTAAGCTCCCCTCCTGTCCTCATCTTAAGACTTCCTTTCTAGAGTAAATCTTGGCTGAGGTGGGTCTTTGGAAAACTCTGGCTAATGTTTCTGAAGTTGAAAAACAAGATAATTCAGGGTGACTTGGAAAAGCTAGAGTGAGCCACGCAAGGAAATAGCTGCTCAGTGCAAAGCAGAGAACAAAAAGAAGAGGAACCCTACTCCTCCTACACTCTGATCTCTACACACATACGCTGCAACAGAGAATGACAGGATTTCCAGAATCTGGAAGAAACATTACATATCTCAGATGCCTGCAACTACATCTCTGGCCATGCTCTCTCACTAGAATTCATTAGTGGGGAGGGAGCCTGGGTGGCTCAGTGGGTTCAGCATCAGACTCTTGGTTTCAGCTTGGGTCATGATCTCAGAGTCATGAAATCAAGTCCCACATCCGAGTGGAGCCTACTTAAGATTCTCTCTCTCCTTCTGCCCCTCTTCACCCCTCCCCTGCTCTCTTTCTGTCTTAAAAAAAAAATTATTAGATCCAAAGGCACAGTTCCCACAACGAAATATTGGTAGCTGAGTGACGAAGCACTGAAAGATTATTTCAAATCCAAGCTAAAAAGGCCTTGTTCAGTTTCATTTGGGTTATTTCAAAATGTGGTTTACCACTTACAAAGAGTAAGTGGACAAATGGGTCTGCAGGCAGCTTTTACAGGTCTAGGCCACTGCTTCTGGTTCAGGGGATGTAGGAATGTATGTATCTGCATGCACATGTTGGTCACAGCACAGCTGGAATTTGCAGGGATGTACATATCTGCGTGCATGTGTTTTCACAGCACAGCTAGAATTTGTAGGGATGTACATGTCTGTGTGCATGTGTTGGTTACAGCACAGCTGAAATTTACAGACTGAGCACACATTGGCCAAAAAGGGCAGGGCGTGTAAAAAACAGAAGCGCTGGTGACTGCCGAGGAAAAAGGAGGGAGGATTCCAGGATGTGCACATGTGTGTCAGTGATGCGGCCGGAAATATCAACCATCTACCCTTGGCATCTTATTTCCTAAAATCTTCACTGAATTTCAAAAAAGATTTTTTTGTATCAACAGATATGTGAAATACATAAAATCAAAGCATCGTATCTCCTCCCTTGGAGGCATGTGCACGTGTGTGCGTGTATATGTAGGTACTCTCTGGGGACAGCGTTACCCAGTTCTGTGAAGATGGCGGCTCGGTGGTAACTTACATGTCATCCACATAACAGGGGTAGGGCATCTGCTGCACATAGACACCAGTTTTCTTCTCCGTGCCCGTCAGCACCCTGATGATCGCCTGTTCCACCACATCTTGCAAGTAGGCAAAGCCTCCCCAGACGTACCGCATATCCTCAAAGGGGTCAGCCCGAGGACCAGGGTCCCAGTACCTAAAACCAGGTCACGGGTGATCAAATATTCCTTAGAGCCACACATCAAAAAAAGCCAATCACCTACAATCCCACCACCACGACAGAGCCCATATTTTCATTTTACATATTTATATCTTGTTTTCTAGTCTCAGGTGTGCACATATTTTTTTTATTTAAATTCAATTAACCAACATACAGTACATCATTGGTTTCAGATGCAGAGTTTAATAACTTCTCAATTGCATATAACGCCCAGTGCTCATCACATCACGTGCCCTCCATAAGGCCCATCACTCAGTTTCCCCATTCCCCACTCACCTCCCCTCCAGCAACCCTCAGTTTGTTTCCAGAGTTAAGAGTCTCTCATGGTTTTTCTCTCTCTCTGATGACGTCCTATTCAGTCTTCCCTCCCTTTCCCAATGATCCTCTGCCCTCTTTCTTATATCCCACATATGAGTGAAATCACATATTTTTAAACAGATATAATGAGAATGAGCATACCACCACCAGAATGTTGCTTTGGTTTTTTGCCTCCTTCCTTGGCTACCTAATGTTGCATCAGGCGGACATACCAAAATCTGCTTAATCATTCTCTTTTTTACTGGCTATTTGCCTCTTTTTGTAAAAATGGATAATGCTACCACAGGGAAACTAAAGGCTTTGTTTCTTCTTTGCTTCCCATTGATTTAATGCCATGGGATTAATTCTCTTGAGCAGAAATACTGAATCAAAAGATGGTATTTTATGACCTTTGAAATAACTGTCTCTAGCAATGAATGTGCCACTTTCACCGAAATCATGCCACAAATTGGAGTTATTTTGATGTGAAACTTCTACCAAATGACTACTTAAAGTGGGTGTAGTCATTTTAGCTGATCTTGACTTCCCCGCACTGGCTGGTGTGGTAGGACCGAACTCACCCATCCTTGATTTTATTTGTCCTCTCCACATTGTCAATGTCCATTCGGATCTTGTACTTGACATGACGGGGCAGCTCCACGCTGCCGGGAGTGATTCCGGTGAACACGATGCCAGCCCAGAACTTCCGCTCATCCAGCAACTCCATGGACTTGTTAATGAGCCAGACTTCTGTTGCTATTGGTTCGAGCTTGTTCAGGTTGACACACTGAGGGAAGAGCAGCCTTCATGAGAAGTCTGGTGGCCAGGAAAACATGCAGTGCCCAAGGCAGACTGTCCTGATGGGGACATGCTAACTGCCTGACAACTCTAGCCTCACCCTCTTATCCTCCCCAAAGCCATTTTCTAACATTTGATTGAGAACAGATCCTTTTGTTTTTTTTAACTGTAATTTAAGAAAAATGCTAGAAGTATTTAGAGACAAGTTACTTATATTCATTTTTGTGGACAGAAAGAGGTTGAAACAATGATCATACCTCATTTTCCTGTTTTCTTGGCAATTTTGAATCATAAATGATCAAATAAGCGGACCAAAAAAAAAAAAAAAAACCCCAACCTTATTTGCCCCTATAAAGGTACTTCATTTTTTTTTAAAGATTTTTATTTATTTATTTGACAGAGAGAGAGAGATCACAAGTAGGCAGAGAGGCAGGCAGAGAGGAGGAAGCAGGCTCCCTGCTGAGCAGAGAGTCTGATGTGGGCCTCGATCCCAGGACCCTGAGATCATGACCTGAGCCGAAGGCAGAGGCTTTAACCCACTGAGCCACCCAGGCACCCAAGGTACTTCATTTTTAAAACTATATTTTTAAAATATAATGTATCCTATTAGTTCTCAGATAAATTTCATAAATAATGACTTTTAAGGGCATGCTTTCTTTCCACAAGGTATTAATCTATGAAACCTTGGGAAAACCTAGAAGACAATGGACAGAAACACTTCTCCAGAGGGAATACAGCCAGCATTAGGTCTGTTTATTCGTTCATTCAGTCATTCAACTAACATTTAGGAGTACCTTCTGCACACCGTGTCCTATATTAGGTTTGAGGGATATTACCAGAAATAAGAATACATGTTATTTCTAAACTTTCCTCCAATCCAAACCTTATTGTGCCATCTCAGAGAAAGAAATCAAAGACTTTTCTAAATGACCCATGGAACAGATCCTCACCTCCATGAAGCGAGAGATGGTCTGGATTGCCTGGTCAGTCTCATTGAAGGCATCTCTCCAGGTGTATACAGAGCCATTAGCAGACTGGACATCCTCTGGGTGCTTGGCCAGAAAAGCCAGGATATCTTTGGCAGTCCAATCTAAGCCATCCAATTTCTGTTCCCAAAAGTGGTCATTGCTTCTGCTGTCCAACAGTGTCTGCCATTCCAAAAAGAAAGTACAATCAATAAACCCACCAACTCAGCCTAGACCCTAAGTCTTCCTTGATTTACAAAACCTAACCTTTTTACATATGTTGTCTCTCTTTTTTTTTTCAACTTCACAGGAAACTGTAAGGTAGATAACAGTGTTGCCACTTCATAGGAGAGAAGAATACAAAGGTTGAAAAAAAAAAAGTTTGATCTTAAACCAAGACTGAATCATAATGCTAACAGACATGGAGCTGAGACTCACAGTCAGACTAGTCTGAATGCAGAGTCCATGTTTCCAGCCTAGCTTAACAGTATCGACTACAGTAACAACAGTGATCATACTTACTCTGCACAGTTTTTATATTAGATCATTTATATGTTTTATCTCACTTACTCCATGAGCAAGATCTGTCTAAAAATTTCATTTTACAGATGACAAAACAGGTTCAGAAAGGTCAAGTCCCTAACATAAGGTCACACAGCTAAAAAGTAGCAAAGCCAGGGTATGAAACATGGACTCTGATTCTACCATACCTTCCCCCCTACATTACCTTGTCTTCTTTCAAGACTCAAGCTGATGACTCCTCATATACACCTTATCTCTAGACTGAATTAAGACACCCCCACTTGTGTTGTTTAGTTTGGGAAAATGCTGTCACAATAAAACCAAGTAAAACTGCAGGATGCATGGGTTGTGGTGAAGAAGTGGCATGTCTTCCACGTCCTGCTCCCTGGCTGTCTGTTTCCCATGTGAGTCAACATGAAGTGAAGGACAAACTCATCTGGTGTTCAACCAGTAGATCCAGAGGGCTGGGGCAGAAGCCTGCACCGGTGTTGCCAGAAAAGTGGGTTAGCTTCCAACTCAGCTAGCTCATGGAGGAGAAGCAAGTGTTACTCCTGTCACAGCTTCGAAGGGGAAGATGAAATCGGGGCTCTACTGAAATGGAATCTCTAAGGAGTCAAACACTGCTACTTCTTAAATCAGTCTTATTTCCACTAACAATTTAAGGTTTTCCCCCATGTGGCTTCATATTTATTATTTTAATGGGAACTTAATGGTTTTATCGAGTATATAGTATAATTTCATTACCTATTCCCATACTGCTAAAAATCCAGCCTATTTCTAATCTCTCACAATAACAATTATTATGGCAATAACATTTTCTCTCATACAGTGACTTCTTTAGAATTCTTTCTGTAGGGTACATCCCTAAGGGTGTACACAATGAAGATATACAGGCTAGCACTTGTTTTTAAGGCTCCTGCAATTCTCATCTCAAATTGCTTTCTGATAGGGAGTAACAATTTACACTATCATCCATAAGACACGTTAACTATTTTTGGTAACAGATAACAAATTTTTACCTCACAGAAGTTCACAGGGGTACGGGTCAGCAATTCTGAAATGGCTTTCTTTGGAGACTCAAACAAGTAAGAGCTGAATGAAGGCACATGGCATTTGGGGTGAGGCCTGCCTTGCCCAGTGTGGCTTCTGAGCAATATGGTTCAGGAAAGCGAGACCAGAAAGATGTGCCCAGTGAGACCACTGATCACATGGCCACTGTAGGGTATTTGAGGGGATGAAGAGACCTAACATAACTCTCAGGAGTGGTAGTCAGGGAGAAAGCAGCATCTTGAGATGAAGGAGGCAAAGAGCAGCTCAGAAAGGAGAACAGTTTAGTTTCAGTGGGTTGTGTGACTCAACAGAAAAGTGCCTCCTGATCTGGGGAGTAATGCAGTGCACGGAGACACAGCTGGAAACAGCAGAAAGGTAAGAGCTACCACAAAGTAGAATGGTAGTTGCCAGGGGCTGGGAGTGAGGTAAATGGGTGGGTCAAAGGGTACAAAGTTTCAGTTACACAGCATGAGTAAGTTCAGGAGATTTAATGTACAGCAGAATGACCGCAGTTAACAACGCTGCACTGTTGGGACACCTGGGCAGCTCAGCTGGTTGAGCGTCCGGCTCTGGTATTCTGCTGGTGTCATGGTCTCCAGGTTCTGGGATTGAGCCCAGTGTCAGGCTCAGCACTCAGTGTGGAGTCTGCTTGTCCCTCTCCATCTGCCCCCTCCCTGCTCACTTGGCACATGCTCGCACTCTCTCTCTAATAAATAAATCTTTTTTAAAAATACTGTATACTTGAAATTTCCTAACAGGCTACTTTGTGAGGTGATGGATATGTTAATTAGCTTCATTGTGATGACCATTTCACAATGTATTCTATATCAAAACATGTTGTACAGCTTAAGCATATACAATTTGTATTTGTCAATTACACTTCAATAAAGTTGAAAAAAAGAAAGGAACACAAAAGCTACCCCAAAAGAAGCAAAAGCCTTAGGCATTACCTCACATATGAGACATAAGGCTGTGGCGGGGTGGGGGGGGCGGTGTGTAATAAAGGACTGAGCAGCCCAAGCTTGTGGAGTTAGAGAAACACTCCTTCAAACAGAAAAGAGAGCAGCTGAGAGGCTCCTTCAACTTCCATCCACAGACTGAGGAGTCCCAAGTCAGTGTCTCCAGCTGAACCACCTCCCTGCACTCCAGGCCTCAGTACCCACTGGCCTATTAGACATCCTCACCATCCTCCTGCTAGAAATCTTTCTCCCTCCACAATCAAGCAACCACCAGGTTTCACCTCCCATGGAAGCCCTGGCCCCCTACTTGGCTAGTCTCCACTCTAGTCTCTGCCTCCCACCTTTCCATACTTCAATCAACCTGACATACCAGATTAAGGTATCTGCATCTCTCCTTGCTTAAAACGTGTTCATGGTCCCCCAGAGCTTAAAGTAAAAGTTCTTGGCTTTACACACAAGGCCCTCCAAACTATGTGCCATGCCTTCCTTCCCAGCCATGGTTCCTGCATTTCCTATAGCACACCCTGGGTTCTGCCAGTAGAATTTCTACGAATGTCATGGCCACGTTCACAAGGGCTTTGTCCTCTAAGCACTGGGAGCTGCTGGAGCATCCACCAAACTCTCCACTTAAGAGTTGGGGAAGCATCTAATATTATATGTCAACTATACTTCAGTTAAAAACTTTAAAATGGGCACCTGGCTGACTCAGTTGGTGGAGCATGAGACTTGATTTTGGGGTTGTGAGTCCCAGCCCCATGCTGGGTGTAGAGATTACTTAAAAAATAAATAAATAAAAATCTTAGATTTTTTTTTTTTTTAAGTCAGTAGAGTAGGGGAAATATCTATCTGCCTATGGACCAAAACACTTTAAGTCCCTTCAACAGGACCCCTCATAATCTTCTGAAACACAGAAGGAGAGACATCCAACAAATAAAAATCAGATTCCAAAGACAAGACCAGGAAGAAGAGGCCCAAGACCATACCTAGGTCTATGGTGCTGTGCATGGCTGGATCACGTGAATCCCTTCTGGAGGAGAAACTGAAGCCCAACAGAGACCCAAACTTGAAGGGCATGAGTTGTTATTACTAGACAGGAATTATTCTGTATATCCATGCAAATTATTGTTCATGTTTTTCTCACTCAAGTCCCTTAGTTTTTAAAGGCCCCAATTTAAGAATTCTGCATAAGTGATAGGACTAGAGCAACAAACATGTCACCAGCTTTCCCATCACTGGAAGGCTCCCTGGGTATCACCCCCACTCCCATCCAAGCAGGCACCTCCTCTGAAACCCAGACACCCCTTCTGATCAATGAGGTGTCAAGACAAGAAACCTGGTAAAATCCATTCCTGCTTCTTAATGGTGGTAGAAACAAAAGAGAAAGGTCTCCCTCACCATGGAGATAGAAAATAGTCTAATGACACTCTGACTCAGCCCAAGGCAGGGATGATGTGATTAAGTGGCACTTAGGCTCTTACAAAGGAAACATTCTGTTCTTGCTCAGGCTCCTCTGCTTTTGAATCTAATTGTCTCTAAAGCACTTATCCCTTTCAAGTGGCTCAGAAGCACTCAGGGCAATTCCCCTCCACACCTTAAACGTTGGCTCTGCACTACACAGTGCCTTCGGAGTGAGGAACCAGGCCTTTGTGTCAAGAACATACAGGAAGGCTAAATAAGATGCCCTGGTTGGCCTTAGAACCAGAGATGACAATAGGCAGGACCTAAGATCACAAACACCAACGCTCACCAAGTTTCTTGGAAAACTGATTTTCAACCACGGGAC
This sequence comes from Spilogale gracilis, assembly GCA_004023965.1. Lineage (NCBI taxonomy): Eukaryota > Metazoa > Chordata > Mammalia > Carnivora > Mephitidae > Spilogale > Spilogale gracilis. Next base: position 13,247 of record PITA01005875.1, read on the forward strand.
ATATGGATGTGGTTGTGCTTGAAAGGATTACCTAGGCAGCACCATCACTGGCAGCTGGAGCCACGCTAAATACATCTATCCTGGCTAAATGTAAGAATTCCCGTCTCAGTCACCTCTAGGAAAGTGACTAGAAACTTACCTCTCTAGCATCAAGCAGGCACACAGTAACCCGAGGGATACTCACCCGAACAAGGTCCATTTCCGGGTTACTCTCCATGAAGGTCCAGATCTTGGGGCTGAGCTCTTCCCACATGCCTTGCACATCATGAAACATGGCCAGTTCCTGAAAGGTCTTATTCACCTGGAGTCAGTTGGGGAGCCAAGGGCAGTAGGAAAAAAGAAGAGGCAGAGCCATGAGACATACAGCTGACCCTGACGAGAGGCTCCATCACCATTTCCAGTCTTTTCCATCCCTAAGAAATGCCTGCTTGCAGCTATGATTCAAATTCAAATACCCAAGGCTGGAGAGCTGGCCCTCCACAGTAACCTCTGGCCTGGGTCACACTTACGGTTCTCCCTCTTTGGAAATCCTGAAGAGCCATGAGCACAGTCAATATAATCCACTTGAAGCCACCTTCACTTTTTTGCCCACAACCCTAGGAGGATTCTGGAGAGGGATTTCCGGGCCTGGGGAGCTTACCTCAGCCATGACCTGCCTGGTGGCTGGAGTGTCAGGTGTATACAGGATCTTCCCAACAAGCAGAGGCTTGAGAGCTTTCCATATGATGCGGGAAAGAGGACTGGACTCCAAATTCTTCATCAAATCATTGCAATAAGGAGCTACAAAGAAGACGAAAGGCAGATATTCACATACACAGTCATAATACTTGTAGCAACTAACAAGGGCTCTGGAACTAGCCCAATAGTCTTCGGTTCAAATCCCAGCTCCACCACTAATAGCTACCTAACAAATACCTTCACATGTCTGAGCCTCAGTTTGCTCCACTGTTAAAGTTACTGTTTACTTGGCAGATATGTGGTGAGGATTAACAGATGTTATCTACAGAGCCCCTGCAACAATGCTTGACAAGTAATCAGAGCTTATTATGACATTGATGAGGGATAACTCATAACTGAGAGGATCTAGAAAAATGCTTTTATCATGCATTTAAATGCATAACTCTAGATTCACAGTCTCATGCCCACCTGCCAATTCGTTTTCATTGAGAACAGAGAGCTGAAATTAGACTTTAGTTTTCAAGAAAAAATAAAACATTTTCCTTTAATAAGTCTCATCACAAGTATATCTAACATATGTAATAAAAATTCCTAATGGAAAAATCCAAAGTTATAATAGACGATGAGGTTTGGTTATCCAGAAGAATTCCTGAATTTACACACACACAAAAAATTCATTTTGGGTTCTTTTAGTTGGCAAACATCCTCTACATGCTCCAGAGGGGACAGACTTAAGAAGGAAAAAAAATGGATTTGCTCATCGGTGTATCTGCTTTGCAAATGAAGGTTCCCTTGGGTTGACTCACAAGTGAGGGAGTGGAGCGGATGGCATTTCAGAAAACTGCCTCTAATGCCATCCCCTCCGGGCTTGCAAAGCAAGGTGCTACGTCTGGAGTGCTTTACACCAGAGAAGAATGAAAGGTTCTTGTGTTACAGTAATGCACAAAAGCTGCCTCACTCGGTGTCTGAAAGAGACACCTGCGGCTAGAAATGGAGAAAGGCTCGCTTGCATCATGTTTTCAAGGAAAAGGATGCCATTGTGTGAAACTGTAACACTGACTCCTTGCTGCCCCTAGACACGGGACACACATCCCCATGAAACCGCCCCAGCGTGAGCAGTACATACGGACTCACGAGGTTCTTTAACACCACCCACAGCTAAGCATCAAAAACAAGCAGCAGATCAAATGCCTGAGTCTGAGTCTGACGATACACACACCACCTTAACAGGATCTCAGAGGCCACGTGGTTTATGGGGGAAATAGCACGAGGCCAGACAGATGCAAGTTTAACCCTGGCTCTTGTGGATTTGCTACTGTGTGGCTCTGATCGAGTCACTTAACCTTGCTGAGCCTATAAAATGTGTGGTTATATAACCTTCCTTGTAGGGTTCCTGGAAGGGTTAAATGAGATAACTTCAACAGGATCCCCAGTACACAGGAAATGTTCCCTGAATGTTAGCTTTTATTGCTGTCATTATTGTAACTGTTATTTTAAAGTTTTTAAAGTTTTTAATATAAAGTATCCAAACCCTGGGGAGGGGAGAGGAGGGGGGAGAAGAAGATCCTCAATTTCTCTGGGAACTCCCCTCCTACAATCCCCAGGAAACTGGGCAGGTGGGCTTTCAGTCACTCTTGCATTCGATAAATATACCATGTACCTGAGTTGTGCCAGGGCCCAAAGAAAGCGGGGGGGGGGGTTCGCTGATAAGAAAAGACTCCTCTAGGAGCTAAGTCTGCTGGGCAAGCGGACACATACACCTCCAATGATGCCCCAGAGCATATGGGTAAAACACCAGGGAGGAGGCAGGGGGAACCCAGACTAGCGCTACGGTGGGGGGGCTGGGGTCAGCCTGCCAGGGCTTCCGTCTACGCAGACACTCACTTGTAGAATTGTCATAAAAGCTGCCAGCATCTTCATCTGTGCCATTGCTGCCAAAGAGGGCTTTGTAGTTATTGTCCTCATACCAGTTGAGGGACTTGATCTTCAGGCCCCCGCCCTCGGGGTGGCCACAGACGATGCGGGACACGGCTTGGTAGATCTGGGTGGACGAGCTGGAGCTGTTCACATTGGTCAGGAATATGACCTCCTGCCGCATGTCACTCCAGCTGTTCATGCTGAACAGCTGGTGTCCGGGAGAGGGAGGAGGAAGGGAAGGTGGAGGGAAGGAGGGGAAGAGGTTATCGAGAGGGAAAGAGAGAGAAAGAAACAGCTTATTTTCTTGACCTCTCCAGAGCCACACCCCAGAACATACTGTATCCTGTCCTCTGAGCCTTGCGATGGGATTACCAGAACCCTGCTACTCTGGTGACGGTCCGGGCCAGCAGGGGTGGTATTGGTTATTGGTGAGGGGTGGATCTATCCAACTACTATTCAAATCTGCATTTTTCCAAGACATCCAAGTGATCCATGCAAATTAAAGATGGAGAAGCACAAACCAGAAGTCAGTGGAGCTTTATTTCATTTGGATTATCTTCTGGTTGGCAGAAGAGAAGGCTTTCTCTGAACAGCTGTGTGTTCATATACATCTGTCAGGAACTGCTCACATCCTAGAGCACGTCCTCATCTCTAAAACACTTTAACCCTCCCTGTGGAAACTGAGGAGGCCTCTGTGGAAAGGCAGCGAATATGAAGTGCCCATCCTGGTCTCAGTGAAGTCCTGGACAACATAAGAAGCCTAACGTGGGAGACCCGGGGCTGCATCCCACGGCTCACCAAGATGATGAAGCTGAACAGAGCATGGGGCGGAGTAAATCCCAAGGACTAGAAGAGCGGGCCCTGCGCAGGATGAGTCCCACATTCCTGCAGCCACGGGCTGTGTCTGTGACTCACACTGGACCGGTGCTTTGTCTCAGAGACAAATGTGCTCCAGCACCTTGTAGAGTTCTTGACCCAACTGTTATCATTAAATATTTAGCAAGTGCTCTGCATTGCTACACATTCCACAGTAAGTCAGTAATACATCCCCAAAGTCCTTGAAATGTCACTGCATGTTCTCACCACCCAACAGAGCCACGGAGAGCAGAGGGGAGAGACCCAGGGCCCTGCCCACATCCTGTAGAAGGCCTAGATTCTGACACCATGAGCCCAGTTTTCTATCTCAGCCTCCTGGCTCCTTTGGGTCACATGGTCCTTGATGCTGCAGGTCCTGACTTGGCCTTCTGCCTCCAGGGAGAAACCAGGCACTCCAGGGGCAGGTCAGAGGTCACAAACATTTCACCCTCCAAAGAGCAAGCATCTGACACATACTACAAGATCACCATTAGGTGGCCAGCTTTCCTTACTTTATCTTTTCATCACCTGGTTGAGGTACCCAAACAGGGAGGGCACAGGTAGCCAGACCACCTTTCTTTTTGTTGGTGGAGGAAGAGCACTGGAGATGCTTTAATGATGGTGAGAGCCACACCTTCTCTTTCCACAGGCTGCCTCCCTCCCACCAGCCCACCAGCCTCCAACCAAAAGAACAAACTTCTTCCTACATTTTTGGACAGAGGCGCCAGAATGAAGGAGTTACTCCCAACTGCTGGCTCTTCCCAGCACCTGTCTGGGGGCAAACTCCTACTCATTTTTCTACACCTCAGCTCATGCTCCACACTTCCTCTGTGAAGCACTCCAATTCATGGGGAAGGGTGGCCATTTGTGCCCCAACCCACCAAAGATGCTGTTTGATAATCACCTGTGGACTGACTGAATGGCTGGCTGACTACTTTCTCAAGACACTACAATGGCCCCCTTCCTCCCATGGCCCCACCATGACCCCCTTCCTCCCGTGCCCCACCTTAGTCTCTTCTCAATTTAACAGCCAGAATGTAAACAGCCTCATGCTCTAAGGTCACGTCATATGCCCTCTGCTCCAAACCCCCCACTAGCTTCCCATCTCGCTCAGCATAAATTCAGCCTTACCAGGTCTACATCGTGCACACCTCCTTCCCGGGCCTCAGCTCCCAGCACCCTCTCCTTTGTTCCCTCCATTCTGGCCACACCATCCTCCTTCCTGAGTCTTTAAATACATTCCTTAATGATGTCCTACATCAGTGTCTTTGTATCTGTTCTTGCTCGGAGTGAACAGCATATGGTCATTTCTTCGGGTTCAACTGTCCCCTCGTCAGAGATGAATTCTCTAATCATCCCTTTGAAACAAGACCTCAGCACCCTCTATTCTTCTTACCTTGGTTTATTTTTCTTCAACACATTATATGTTGACCTGCAAGCCCCAAGAGAACAGGAAAGCTACTGTACTGGGAGCCGGAGACATAAGTGGGAGAGTCTCCGACCTGCCTTCCCCATCTCATCAGGCACATCTTCCCTTCACCCACATGTGAGCTCACACTAGCTTTCACTCATCTATTCCTAAAGCCCCCATTTCTACCCAATTTCCAGGCCCTGTTAATCTCCATTTCCTTCTTTGAAGAGTATCCTTTCTATTCTAGTCTAGTTTCCATGAGAGTTCATCACACAAAAAGTAGGCTAACGCAGCAAGCACATGAGGTTTGTAGCCCAACGATCCTGGGTTCAAATCCCAGTTTTTGCCAATTAACTACCTAGATGACTGTGAGTCCCACTCTTCTAAGCCTCTGTGCCATCTGTAAGATGGGTAGAATAAGACCTATTCACATTTGTAATGTGAATGATAGAGAAATTGGGTGAAACTGCACGAATCAGGGGGAGGGCCTCAGAAATTGTTAGCTCCCTTTTCCTATCGAGGGTGGTGCTTTGGTCAAAACATCCAACTTTCTCTCAAACACTGAACAGATACACACATGCATTTATTTATGTTCTCCCCATTTTTCTCAGGGAAATAGTAGGTTTGACAATAAGTAACTCATGGTCATGGGGACTCGAAGGTGTTCCACAGAGAGATGTGGGTGGCCCTCACTCAGCCTGGCCCGGGGAGCAAGCAGGGCACAAGGAAGCGGCTGCCAAGAAAAATATATATGGCTCAGTGGAGAGTTTCTGCCGCATCAGCAATGGAAACACCACATGCCTTCAGTCATTTTTCTCATCCCAGACAAAAGGCAGATTAGTGATGTAAGAGAAAACACCATACCCAGACCCTAAATCTAGAGACACCCTCCCACATCACAGTCTCTGCTCTGCTTGCTCTAAGGCTGGGGGGGGGGAGGGGGGGGAGCTGGGAGAGCACAGAGTACGCCGGAGCCCACTAACGCGACCCGAAAGAAATGGCTACGGACTGGCAGGTCAGTTTCTGTTTTTCTTTCTGCCTCCTGGAAGAGCCCTGGGTGATCCAGCTTCTGCACCTCCATAAAAATCAGCAGCATTCACAAGCAGAATAACAAGTGGCAGGCTGGAAAGGACTTGTCCTGAGAGGGACCCAAAAACCCAAGCCTCTTCAGTCACATACCCGTGAGCAGAATTCAAAGGAAAAAAAGAAAACTAAAAGCAATACACCAAATCGTCAACAGTGTTTAATTTCTGTGTGTTCCAAATGCTCTGCACTTTCTGTCATGAACATACAATATTTTTATTCTTGGAAACCTGAATTTTGATATTTGAGAAAAATAAAACAAATACCCAAAAAATGATTTAGAGAAACAATTTAAAATAAGCCTGGACCGGGGCACTTGGGTGGCTCAGCTGGTTAAGCAACTGCCTTCGGCTCAGGTCATGATCCCGGAGACCCAGGATCAAGCCCCACATCGGGCTCCCTGCTCGGCGGGAGGCCCGCTTCTCCCTCTCTCACTCCCCCTGCTTGTGTTCTTTCTCTGGCTGTGTTTCTCTCTGTCAAATAAAAAAAAAAATCTTTAAAAAAAAAAAATAAAAAAATAAAAAAAACAAGCCTGGATCAAGTCTGAGAACAGGATCCCTATCCACTGTCCTGGACATTTAGGCCTGATTGTTTCTGATCACCAATCCCTGGCTCAGTTCCTCACACCCGGGCTTCCAGAGAGCTCCTCCTCTCCAAGTTCAAGACCGGCCTTGCTACTGAAGAAGAAATATGAAGATGTGGCTGGTCAGACAAGGAGTGAAGAACTAGGAGCAGAAAGTAAACTAGGGGGCGCTTGGGTGGCTCAGTTGGTTAAGCAACTGCCTTGGGCTCAGGTCATGATCCTGGGGTCATGGGATCAAGTCCCACATCAGGCTCCCTGCTCAGCAGAGGGTCTGCTTCTCCCTCTGATCTTCCCCTTCCCATGCTCTCTCTCTCATTCTCTAATAAATAAAATCTTTAAAAAAAAAAAAAAAAAAAAGGAAAGAAAGTAAACTAGAAGAAAGTTCCAGACAAGGTACTGGGCCTTCACCCACAAACTAATTAGCTCTGAGACATCTCTACATCTTGGTTTCTTCATCTCTAAAGTAAAGAGCTCAAACCTGGTAATTTTTAAGATCACGGGTGCTTCTAAAATTGATTTTATGGGCCACACAATATTCAAATCAAAAGGACCCTCTAAGCCACACTTAGGGTGGAGAAAAACTGTAGTGAATGGTCTGCCTACTGGGGCTGGAAAGACACAACTTACCTCTTGGGCCAAATTCCCGAGACTATCCAGCAAAGTTTTTGTGGCTTTAACCAGTTCCTTGCTCAGGAAGGGAAATGTGGAGTTTCCTTCCCTCTGGAATGAGAAAAAAATACTTTGGTTTCTAAGCTCAAATGTAAACCTGAAATCTCTACTGAAAATAAACAAGTTAATTAAAACCATTCATAATCTTGAGTTTAACAAACATAAGAACCCACTCTTAACCAAAAACAACACTAAAATTATTCTAACTGCCAGTCTGCAGGTTGTTTCGAATAGAATTACTAATCCTCTGATGAATGCTTTTAAACAGTATAGAAATATATATTGAAAACTTTTGTTATGCAACAGATAAGAGCGTCTCGTGCTGGGGTGTGGGTGTGGGGGGGTGTGAACCTGCGCGCCTCCCGTGAACTCTGACCACAAATCCCCAACCCTGTCTGCAAGGTGGGCAACAGAGCAATGACCTTGAGAACAAGTTTGTAATGTCTCACAAGAAAGGATGAACATGTAAAGTTTAAAGCTGTCAAAAGCATGGAAAGGAAGAAATTCTCACTCATTCCACTGAAGCCAACACTCACACTGAAAATTTAACACACAATGCTTCTTAAAAAAAAAAAAAAAGATTTTATTTATTTATTTGACAGAGAGAGAGATCACAAGTAGGCAGAGAGGCAGGCAGAGAGAGAGGAGGAGGCAGGCTCCATGCAGAGCAGAGAGCCCGACCCGGCGTCCATCCCAGGACCCTGAGATCATGACCTGAGCCGAAGGCAGAGGCCTCAACCCACTGAGTCACCCAGGCACCCCGGAATGCTTCTTTTTGTATCTACTTTTAGTCAAATCTTTATATTTGCTCATGTGTATATTTAATTGCTGTTACATGCCACCTAGTTTCATAGCAAATAGATGAAAATAATTAATTGGGCCCAAGGAAAAGGTAAGTTAGGGCAGAAAGCCTAAGCTAGAGAAGAAAAAAGCTGCAAAGGTTGAGGAGCTTCAGACTCGGGATCTGAGTTTTCAGGCTTCCAAAAAGAAAAACATATAAGGTCAGTGTCATTTTCATCATTTTTACTTGTTAAATAGAAGAAAAAAAGTTTCCAGGAAAACCCATCTTTCCTTGGGCACTGCTATGGGCATCATTTTATTTAATACCAGATACCTCTTTAGAGAAGGCTGGGCTCTTTTTTTTTTTTTTTAAGATTTATTTATTTTAGAGAGAGAGCATGAGCAGGGGGAGGAGCAGAGGGAGAGAACTCAAACAGATTCTGTGCTAAGCATGGAGCTTGATGCAGGGCTCGATCTTATGACCCAGAGATCATGACATGAGCTAAGATTAAGAGTTGGACACGTAAATGACAGAGCCACCCAGGCAACCCAAGCCTGGGCTGTTTTGCTATTTGTCTTGTATCAAGGAATGTTGTGAAATCATAATGCAGCCTATGTGGAATCCAGCTGGAAGTGGATAGAGCTCTTCATTATCTAAGAAATAACAGCTAGAGAGATTGTCCTTTAAAAAGAACTCCAGGGGAGGGGGGCGCCCTGGGACGGCTACAGAATCCCAGGCAAATGGCTCCAACTCCTCATGGCCTGAGGTCCGCAGCCACACAGCAGAGTGGCTCAGTTGGTTAAGTGGCTACCTTTGTCTCAGGTCATGATCTCAGGGACTTGGGATCAAGCCCTGCCCGCGTTGGACTCCCTGCCCACCGGGGAGAAGCCGGCTGCTCTCTCTCCTTCCCACTAGTGTTCTCTCTCACTATCTCTGTCATATCTCTGCCTAATAAATAAAACCTTAATAAATAAATAAATAGAAAACTCCAGGGGCACCTGGGTGGCTCAGTCAGTTAATGTACTTGATGTCAGCTCTGGTCTTGATCTCAAGGTCATGAGTTCAAGCAACCTGTTGGGCTCCACAATGGGTGTAGAGCCTACTTAAAAATAAATAAAAAATAAAATAAAAGAACTCGAAATACAGAATACCATCATGATCCTCATAATATCCAAGCCAAATCCTGAAGGTAAATTTCTGATAAAATCTGTCTAAAGATTCTATGAAAGAATCCATTCAGCCTGACTTATGATGTGTGTTCTAGAATGGCTTACTCACCAGTCCACCTTTCCCACACTCCAGGTCCTCAGATGGGCCTCTGATTCCCCTTAACCACTATACTCAAGTAGGCCTCAGTGATGCAACTCATAGATTATGTTAACAATCACTCCTTCAATTAAGTAATCATAAGCAAAAACAAGTGGGAGATTTTTGGTTTTTCACTTTCTTACTACAGGTTTACGTCATCACCGAAAGTTATCACACTAAAAGCTGACCCTACAGAACCTACAATAAGAAAACTTTTACAAACTGAGAGGTCTTCACTGGAAGGCATGGGAGGTAAAGTGTTTCTGTGCTTACATAAGGCCCACAAGGGGACGCATGCTCAGGATCGTGCAGCAAAACAAAAAAACGCCAAATTAACTTAATGTCCTTTTTCACAACTTAAAATTTGGTAGTTAATCCATTTCTTTTATAAAGTTTTAATGGAAATACGATTCTAATGGTTCTTGTCACTCTGCCCCTTCTTGTCTGGTTATGGGGGGGGGGGGCGACGGCTACAGAATCCCAGGCAAATGGCTCCAACTCCTCATGGCCTGAGGTCCGCAGCCACACAGCAGAGGTTGTGCCGTGGCTGCGGGCTGGTGTTGTCAAGAATGCTGAACAAGAGGGTTCCCTGCCTTCCTCTTCCCTTCCCCAAAAGTTTCCCATCAAACCTGAAGAGTTTTCTAGTTTTTGAAAAGACATCCATCCTCCCTTCTGTTTCCTGGCTCTCCAAGAACTATTTCTCTGGCCAAGCGCCCTCCCTCCACTGAGCAGAGAGCTCGAGTTGTCATCTCAAAGCACATCAGCCACACCCAATGTGCTACTTCCAACATTAGAAATCCTCTTCAGTGCAACCCTGAGATGTAATTCTTGAAGGCCTGAGATGAATGCTCCTTTCCTCCCTACGGCCCCCTTTTCCCTCAGTATTTGCGAAACTGTGAAACAAAAGATCTTAAGCAGATGAAATATATATTTAGTGTTCGGCAGATGAAACATAACTACAGATATATATTCATATCACACACGTACACATATAAACTTGCCCCAAGGTTGACATTTAAACCGAGAAACTGGAAGGGAACACCGCTCACCTATGTTGAGGTGTATGTGTATATCTCTCCCTGCACACATACACATGAGTAAAGGCACACATCATTTATCTGAATGCATATGTATGTGTACCTTCTATTTATAGTGATATTGATTTTCACCTTTACAGAAGAGATACATTTTCTTTTCTAAGTTTATTAAGGAAAAGAAGTGAATCTACAAAGAGGAAACATTAAATTGGAATGGTACCAATTGCCCTGGACGTCAACCAAAATCATGGCAGGCAACTACGAAGGCGCAGCTCCCGCGACGGATGCGGTGTGGTCTCAGAGCTCCTGCGCCAGCACCCGCTGCTGTGCATGTTCAGTAGAGCCTGCCAGCCCTCAGACACCTACTCATTAAGAAGCGAGGCGTGTGAGCCGAGAAGCCTCGGGCATCTTTTGCACAGGCAGTTTGAGAAGCACTAAGCCATAGCCCCTTGGACGATGTTCATGCCTCTTTTCCACTTGCCTGCTTTGCGCGACGGTGGCTGTGCACCCCACGTCTAGTCAACACGACGCGGTCTGCTGGATGGTGAAGCACTGAAGAGAGGCCCAGCCATTCACCCGGTTCCGAGGCCAGAACAGCACATCAGTGGGAGTTCACGGCCACCAAGTGCAAGGCCACGTCTCTGAAGCCTCAGCTGTGCCTCCAGCCTGTTGTCACCATTAGCAGTCCCCTCTCCCCTGAAGGGTACTAATCAATCTGCAGTTCATGTTGTTCTCAGACAATGTCTTCCTCATCTGAATGAATCTAAACTTTCACAGGTACTAATTTTCCCTTCAGGGTTTTCAACTTAAATGTCTTAACCTTTGAGGTGGGCTAATTATTGTTTTAAAAGCTACACAATTCAGCAAAGCTCCACGCAGGCACTGCATGACTGTTTAACCCGTGAACACCACCGCTGACCACAGACATAAATATCAGGACTTCGTTGCATTTACTGTGGGTATCAGACCTTCACATATTCAGACACAAATGCGATACTGCATCATATGGTTGTTGTCAGTAGTCTGAGCTCTGGTCTGCTTCTAATTTAGGTTTTGGTCTCTAAGACCAGACATCCATAAATAATAGGCAGGACAATCAATGTCATTATTAGGATCCCTTTTCACACTAATTGTTTGAGAATAAATGTGCAATATTTGTAACCTATTGTCAATACAAATAAATTTCCATTTTTAAAGGTGTGCTGTTGTTACACAGAGGAGTGTATTGACATGACAGGTTAAAAAAAAAAAACCTCACATACAGCATTGTTTAAAAGCTCAAGGTATCCAGATATTTTGCTCAAGACTTCATTTTACTTTTCTGTGCTTAGATGTTATAAAATATAGAGAAGAGACTGATGAGAATCTTCAAACTAAATATTATAAATTCAAGGGGGAAAGACAGGCTAGTAAATCACTGTTGCTGGGACTAGTTGTTCATGTAAGAAAAATTAGAAGTAATCCACTCACACCACTACAAAAAGTTAAGTTCTTGGCAGATTACAGAGCTAAAAGTAAAAGACGGAAGTTGCGAATATATAGGAGAAGATGTCTTTATGAACTTGGTGTAGGGGAGACCTTCTTAAAATACAAAAAGTCCAAACCAAGGTGGAAAAAAATGACTTCAACTTTTAAAAGTAGAAACTGCAGAGGCGCCTGGGTGGCTCAGTTGGTTAAGCCTCTATCTTCAGCTCAGGTCATGATCCCGGAGTCCCGGGATGGAGCCCCGCATCGGGCTCCCTGCTTGGTGGGAAGCCTGCTTCTCCCTCTCTCACTCCCCCTGCTTGTGTTCCCTCTCAATCTGTGTTTCTGTCAAATAAATAAACAAAATCTTTTAAAAAATTAAAAAATAAATAAAAAATAAAAGTAGAAACTGTGCACCAAAAGACACCATGAACAATGTGAAAAAATAAGCCAAAGACTGAAAGAACAGATTTTTTTTTTACTTTAAACTTCTTTTATTTTTTCCACGTTCCAAGATTCATTGCCTATGCCCCACAGCCAGTGCTCCATGCAATAGGTGCCCTCAGTACCCACCACCAGGCTCTCCCATCCCCCCACCCCCTCCCTCCAAGTCCCTCAGTTTGTTTCTGTGTCCAAAGTCTCTCATGGGAAAGAACAGATTTTTTTTAAAGTTCGGTATATAGGGGCGCCTGGGTGGCTCAGTTGGTTAAGCGACTGCCTTCGGCTCAGGTCATGATCCCGGAGACCCGGGATCGAGTCCCATATCAGGCACCCTGCTCGACAGGAAGCCTGCTTCTCCCTCTCTCAGTCCCTCTGCTTATGTTCCCTCTCTAGCTGTGTTTCTCTCTGTCAAATAAATAAAATCTTTAAAAAAAATTAAAAATAAAAATAAAATAAAGTTCGGTATATAAAGGAAATACCACATAGCAGTTAAAATGAATCAGATGCCATATGTATCAATACTGATAAATCTCAACAAGATAAGGTGGAGTGAGAGAGACAAGCTGCAGATCAATATACACGTTTCACAATGTGAACACCTACACACCAATAGGGTTTATTGTTATTAGCAGAATGCAAATGCATCTATATAGTAGAAAGCAGAAAACCATGCAACTCCAGGGGAACATCTGTCTCTGAGGGAAAGAGATGGGGACACACAGGTGGCATTGACAATCCCTGTAATGTTTTATTTCTTGAAAAGAATCGGAAGTCAGCAAGGTGAACAAGAGATGAAAGGGTGTTCCTTGTGCCTCTTTGTAAGTTTTCACTACTTCATACTTTTTAATTAAATGAAAGATTACAAGAGGGAGAAAGGAGGAAAGGAAACAGAGCAGACAGGAGCGGAAGAAGGGTCAAAAGAGTAACTTGGCTTAACTGCATGTCCGATCTGAAAGATACCTAAGTTCCTTGAATAAAATAAACCCCAGGAAACGTGCCCTGAAAGTGGGCCACACAATGAGGTCTGAGAGCCACGTGTTTGCACCTACAAAGAACTGTGGTCTCCTGCTAATACCTGACAGAGGCAGGCAAAGCTTGCCATATTTCTGAAAAGTTCCAGTAAACAATCTACAGTTTGGAATTCCTACTATTATTTTTCCTAAACAAAAAGAGTCCCTTCACTATGAACTCACAGGGGTCCCCAGAGACCACAGGAGGCAAGTGATTTCCCCATATGAAGAAACAGGAGGAAAGAGTGAAGATAAAACCTTTAGTGAGGGACTACCACGACCTGTGTGAAGCTAATCAGAATTCATATGTCATTTGATATTTTTAGATCATAACGAAATACTGTAATAGCATTACAAGAAAAATAGACAAATGCATATTTTATTAAACAAAAGGTTCCCACACATTTCTGCAAAGTGTGGGAATCACAACATGGCAACACTGCCTAAAAGCACGACATTCTGGAACACTGGCCCTAGAATGACAAAGGCCATTGTGCCCATCTTTTTTAGGTCTAACAGATGATTTCATGATAGTCCTTCTATCCTACCAGCTTAAGTAAATTGTAAAAGACTGAAAATTAAAAAGGCAGTAACCAAGCCAAGTCAATTTGACTTTAATTTTTGAGCTGGTGTTCTATTTCAACTCAACATCCAACATAGTTCTTGGCACAGAATAATTAGGCGCCCCGTAAATGTGCATGGGAGAAAACCAAAAGCAAGAGAAGCACCTCAGGGTGGGCAAGAGATTAACTGGTGTGAGTCCTGCTTCAAAGGTCATTCAAATTCACTTCATCAAGTCACTCACCCTCTGGAGCCTTTCAGTGGGTTCCCTTGCTCTAAGGGATGAGGCCCAATGCCCTAACACTGCTCCTGAAAAGTTGCTGGTGCTAACCTCTGGTCACCTCCGAGCACCTGTCTTATCGTTCCTTCTACCACCAAACCCCATGGCTACATCTGCTCTACTAAGAACTCTGCAGTTCCCCTAAATACAAGCTTCATTTCTCTCTCCACTCGACCTCATACACAAGCCAGGTTCTTTTTTTTTTTTTTTTTTTTTAAGATTTTATTTATTTATTCGACAGAGAGAGAGATTACAAATAGGCAGAGAGGCATGCAGAGAAAAAGGGGAAGCAGGCTCCCAGCTAGCCAGGGAGCCCAATGTGGGGCTCAATCCCAGGACCCTGAGATCATGACCTGAACCGAAGGCAGAGGCTTAATTAACCCTCTGAGCCACCCAGGCACCCCAACAAGCCAGGTTCTAGAACATTCGTCTCCCTGCTCTTTACTTGACTAAACTTTATTCTTTAGGTCCCAACTTAACAGCTGTTTCTTTCCTGATCCTCAGAGACAGGTAGGCCTATACAACACCCAGCAGAGGACACATCTGCTCCTTTCTTGGTGTGTCCCATCCACCACCCACCAACAGGAAAACAAAGAAAGCTGTACCTTAATCAGCACTGCCCCCGGTGCATGGCACAGATCAGGGCTCAATATTTCCTGAATGAAAAGGACTGGGAGAGATCACCAGTGCATTGAGAGGCCACAACCAAATGGAAATAGAAGACAGCGGGGCGCCTGGGTGGCTCAGTTGGTTAAGCGATTGCCTTCGGCTCAGGTCATGATCCTGGAGACCCTGGATCAAGTCCCACATCGGGCTCCCTGCTCGGCCGGAAGCCTGCTTCTCCCTCTCTCACTCCCCCTACTTGTGTTCCCTCTCTCGCTGTGTTTCTCTCTGTCAAATAAATAAAAAAATCTTTAAAAAAAAAAAAAAAAAAGACAGGACATTACAACCCAGCAGTTGCACTACTGGGTATTTACCCTAAAGATATAAATGTAGTAATCTAAAAAGGCACGTGCACCCGAATGGTTATAGCAACAATATCCACAATAGCCAAACTATAGAAAGAGCCCAGATGTCCACCAACAGATGAATGTATAAAGAGGATGTGGTATATGCATGTGCGCGCGCGCGCACGCGCGCGCGCACACACACACACACACACACCGGAATACTATGCAGCCATCAAAAATGAAATCTTGCCATTTGCCATGATGTGGATGGAATTAGAAGGTATTACGCTAAATGAAATAAGTTAATCAGAGACAGACAATTATCATATGATCTCAATGATATGAGGAATTTGAGAAACAAGACAGAGGATCACAGAGGAAGAGAGGGAAAAATGAAACAAGATGAAACCAGAGAGGAAGACAAACCATAGGAGACTCTTAATCTCAGGAAACAAACTGAGGGTTTGTTTGTTTGCCAGTGGAGGCAGGTGGGCGGGATGGGGTAACTGGGTGGTGGACAGTGGGGAGGGTATGTGTTGTGGTGAGAATAAATTTAAAAATAAATAAATAAATAAAAAGTAATTGAAAACTCTTCTCAATTTACAAAAATCTATTTTCACCCAAATTTTTCAGGATTTCTACTACTAAACAATGTAGATACATATATATTTGAATAGGATTTTCAATATAATGCACAACTTTATTTTCCCCCATGAGTATGTTATAAGGTGTTCATTAGAACATTTAAAACTTCCTTTGCTCTCAAAGTAGGCTAAAAATCTCTACTTCATTTTGCCCATATTCAGAAAATCCAACTCGGGGCTAAGATTTTACATTTCAAACTGAAAAAAAGTAAGCCAGATACAAGGTACAAAGACTACCGCCATCCAGAAGACATCTTACCTCTTTCCAATGATTCATATGACAAGGAAGTTTTCCTGTGAGGAACATTTTAATATTTCTTACCAAAGTAGGGAACTATAAAACTCATGTTTGGGGCGCCAGCGTGGCTCAGTCGCTAAACATCTGCTTTCGGTTCAGGTCATGATCCCAGGGTCCTAGAATCAAGCTCCGCACCAGGCTCCCTGATCCATGGTTAGCCTGTTTCTCTCTCTCCCACTACTCCAAATAAATAGATAAAATCTTTTAAAATTTTTAAAAAATACCTCATGTTTGAGAGAGATACTAATCTTTTAAAAACAACTCAACAATTTAAATATTAACTTTTAAATTTGATGTGCTTAATGCAATTAAAATACTTTTTTGCTATTTCTTTTTTAAAAAAGATTTGTTGACTTACTTGAGCAAGAGAAAGTGCATGGGGGACGAGGGCAGAGGGAGAAGGAGCAAGAACCCCAAGGAGACTCCACGTTGAGTGTGGAGCTTAATACAGGGCTCAATCCTAAATCCTGAAATCATGACCTGAGCCAAGAGTTGGAGGTTTAACCAACAGCACCACCCAAGTGCCCCAATTTTTTTTTGGTCTTTTTTTTTTTTTTAAGATTTTACTTATCTGACAGAGAGAAACATAGCTAGAGAGGGAACACAAGCAGCGGCAGTGAGAGAGGGAGAAGCAGGCTTCCTGCCGAGCAGGGAGCCTGATGTGGGACTCGATCCAGGAACTCCAGGATCAGGACCTGAGCTGAACGACTGAGCCACCCATGCAACCCTTTTTTGCTCTTTCTAAACACAGTTTAATATATCTACTACCACATAATTCAGGACCAAGATCAAACCTAAACCTTAATTTCAGGAATAGCAGCACTTTTCAAGAAGAAATAGTCTGAGACAGAAATGTCTACACAGATAGAGTAGAGTAAGTCATATTAACACTGTTTAATTCACCAATTTATCTCCAGTTGTGTGCTCCCTTTTTCCTATAGGAATTAAGTAAACAGTTAAGATTTTTTATTTACTTATTTGACAGAGAGAGCATGAGCAGAGGGAGCTGCAGAGGGAAAGGGAAAAGCAGATTCCCCACGTAGCAGGAATCCCGACGCGGGGCTCCATCCCAGGAATCTGGGACCAAGACTTGAGCTTAAGGCAGACATTTAACCAACTGAGCCACTCAGGTGCCCCTAAACACACAGTCTTAAGAGTAAATCCAGGAGATCTGTCATTCTACCATTTACCAGTTTACAAGGATTGTGGCGGACAACTGGATGAAAGCGTCTGCCGTGAACAGATGGGCAGCACAATCACACTACACCGAACAAAATCTGAAAAACTTACCACAATGCCTGAATTTTATGCAGGAGGAGAAAAGCAACCATTTTCTCCTCCTGCATAAGATTCACACAAATGCTTTAAGGGCTGCATGGGATAAGCTGAATTATGTAGACCCAAAAAGGAATGAGTCATGCCCCTCTGTCCTTTAACCCTTGTCTAAGAATCAAAAAGATGCTAAACAAAAAGCTTGCAAGACAATAATGACTTTGTTTCCTCCTTCTCTGTCTGTTCCTTCAATCTACACAGAGCCCAGCTGTGAGACCACTGCTCTTCTGGAGATCTCAGGGCACTACTCACTTTACCTCCTTTGTCCCGTGAACTGAGTTCTGCCTTTGCAAGAATATGCTGCATGCATCAGAAGACATGTGAACAGAGCTCTTTGTTCCACAGAAACAGAACTTTCCCTTTTAGAGTAAAGGTATTATGAGAGGTCAAGGCAATCTAAGCACATGGTTGTGTGGTCCCCAAGTTGTTACTAAATGAAGGTAAGTTTGTATGCCTGTCCTTCTTAACTCAAGAATCAGACACCATTTTCCCATCACTGCCACAATGGTGAGCCAAGACTAGAACCCAAGCTTAACTAACCCCACATTCTTTCTAGGCTTCCAGTGTCCCACGCTGGAGAAGACTGGTGTCAGGGAGCTGCCGGGGACTCATCAGGGAAACTGGGATGGAAGGACAGCCCTCAGTCTACAGACCAAGAACCTGTGAAGAATTCCTCAAATTCTCAATCTCAGCCTAAACGTTGGTTTCCAGTGCCCGTAGAATGAAAGCTCCATGTGCACTTGTCTGCCCTGACCAGGGCTGAAGCTCTGGCGCCTTAGAACAGGGCGGGTCCAAAGCAGACACACAGTAAGTCCTCCTTAGTTTGTTGGTGAATGTCTCATGTCTTATTCAGAGACATTCCACTTCCCAAAGTCACTGCTGCCTTCGGTGTGCACGTTAAAAACCCAAGTGGGCAGCGCTTATGCGTTGAGAGTCACTCACAGAATATGGGCAAGGAAATGTACAGAGCTGAAGAGGGACTAATAAAAAGCCAAGAGTACTGAAGAAACATTTCAAAGACATAATGAAATATACCTTTCAGCTGAAAGATATTGGTGGCAGGGTGAGTGCCCTCCCAAAGCAGTCCAGGTCCTAATCTCTGGCAGCTAAGTATGTTAGATCACATGGTAAAATGTACTTTACAGACATCATTGAAGTTGTAGACTTTCCAATAGGGAGATGATCCTACATTATCTAGATGAATCCAATCTAATCACATGAGCCCATAAAGGCAGAGAACTTCCTCTGTCTAGAAGCAGGGAGCTATGGCAGAAGGAAAGGAGAGAAATTTAAAGCATGAGAGGGTCTTGACCCAGTGTGGCTGGAGAGGGGCCACATGAAAATCATGAGAAGGAATGCTGGCAGCCTCTAGGAGCAAAGACTGGCCTCTAGCTGACATCCAGGTAGGAAATAGAGACATCAGTCCTACAACTGCAAGGAACTGAATTCAGCTAACAGCCTGAATGAGCTTAGAAGCACATGTATCCGCAGAGCCTCTAAAAAGGACTATGGCGCTATAAAGCCCTGCTTTCGGTCCCATGAGACTCTAAGTAGACCCAGGGGAACCACACTGTGCCCCCACACTTCTGGCCTAAAGGCTTATGAAATAATAAATTCATGTTGTTCTAAGCTGTTAAGTGTGTGGTTATTTGTTACAGCAGCAACAACAACCCTACACTATCAGCAAGGACCTTGACAATAGCCAACAAATCCTTCTCGGTGGGAGAGTGTGCTGGTCCCGTTATAGCTCGTTCCCTCAGTCCAAAACACATCAGAGGTTACTGAAGGATAGCAGAGAGCGGTCCCCCAATAAAGACATCTCCTCTGTCTGGGAAAGGTAGGTGCCGCTTCGAGAAGGACCCACAAGGAAGGTGAAGGAAAGTTCACCTGCTCCAGCCAATTGGAGCAGCAAATCCACCTTGCTGAGCAGCGAGACAAAAGAAGTCATTGCTAATAGCCACGATCCCTCCTAGAGGCTGTTAAGTCAACAGTACAAGGACTATGAATATTAAGTCTCCCTTCACAAATGATTTTACCTGGAGATAGTATTTCATATATCGACCTATCTTTGTACTTCTCAGAAGCCACCTTTGTGAGGATCTCAGTTGAGTTCAGCTCCCAGAACATCCCTGACATATAATGAATTTAACATAGTTCAATAAATGAATGTGTTTTTAAATTAAAAGGAGACTGCCTAATAGAAACCACTATTAATCCCAGAGAACTTTAAGGGTGTAGTAACATTCTGACATCTGGTATTAATTTTTATGCAAGGTATAAATAATTGAGGTATACACATAAATAAGAATCCAAAGAGTAAGAAGCCTTGACAACATCTAGGCAACGAATAAAATTTTTCACTGAAATATTCTTTAGGACTACTTTGCTTGGCGTGACTGATTACTAACACAGAAGAAAATTGCTTTCATCATGAAAATATTTCTATTGATGATTAACTTCTATGTATCGAACACCTAAGGTATGCCAGGCTTCTTGTCAGCTCCTCAAATGCATGACCAGTAATGACAAAGGATAGGGTATATAATCAGTATATTAAAAGAAGAAGAAACTGAGGCTCAAGTTATCCAAGGTCACACAGCTGGTACAACTGTTGACGCAATGTTTGAACCCAGACGCAGTTGACCCCAAGCCCATGGCCCTTCCCCTTTGCCACACTTCCCCCCATGTTGTCAAAATATTGTCGTCCAGAGGTCATCAGTAGACAGAGGCAGCACAGGAGAAAGAGAAAACTCTGGCTGAAAAACAGAAAAACACTCACACTAACCAAAAAAGGAAAGGAAGGAAGGAAAGAGGGAGAGGGAGAAAGAGAGGGAGAGAGAGAGAGAGAGAGAGAGAGAGAGAGAGAGAAAGAAAGAAAGAAAAAAGAAAAAAGAAAAAAAAGAGAGAGAAAGAAATGTTTCAAAACATGTCTTTCCCGAAAATCCACTTCTAGGACAGAAACACACATTGACACTCCAGTTTCTCTCCCCACGACGCTGCACCTGCCATCTGCTTGTGGCTTCTGTTGCGTTTCTCAGTGTGATTAACCGTCCATTGCCAACGATGTTGCATGTCACATTCATCTACCATCGAAAATGTTGAAATGTCAACCAAGTGGCAAGAGTAACAGGCTGCTTCATGTAAACCAAATACCAATCCCAGTGCTCCAATTAAGGCCCCGTTTAACTCGATAAATAAAAGTCACATTTCAAAATGTTTGGAAGTCATCTCATCCCAAAGGCATCCTTTAAAAATCACCTTTACACAGAACAATTTTGACCACTCACTATATTCTAATTTAAGAGCCTCATTTTCTGACCTTATGGAGAGAAAGCTCTCAGCAACAGCAGGTAGGCAGGAGCAGAACTGGAGATGTTCCCTGTGCCCAGGAGATGTGCAAAAAGCTTATGGTAGCCCCCTTAACACCCAGTCATGGACCAACTGATCCACGTGGCATAACCATAGCAACAGGATGGGCTGCGAGGTAGCTGACAGTTTTGATGGTGCATTTCCACGTGCCCTATCATGCTAACCCTCCCAACCAGGGAGGAGCAATTATTACATTGAAACCTAAGCTGCTGCTGACGGTCAGATCATGAAGGCTATACTGTTGTTCTACTCCGAGTGCAAGCCATTTATTATGTGGGTAGAGGGATCTTCTGGGTCGTCCACACAGTGTTTATTAAAAAGAAATGAAACAATGAATAGGCACCAATATAAATTATTATGTCTTCTAAAAGCACCCGTATTTCAAAACTTGCATCATTCTGGCTCAAAGGGTGAACATTTCTGTCTTGTAGTGAAATAAAGCAAAATAGCTAAAAGTGTACAAGGAAATGGTCGACCATTTCTAATAACCTTTGGCCCTCTATGTCACAGAACCCAAAAAGTGCCCTCAGGCTGCATATGTCTACATCAGTGAACTTAGGCAGCCATTTGGACCAGTTTTCTGTAACTGCAAACAGCATCCCCATTCAGAAATATAGATCTTATTTGAAATTATACTACAGAAACATTAACCAACAGAATCACAGACCCCTGAACAAAGCAACTCAGTATTTTTTTCTTTAACTGAAACAGAAAATGTTACTTCTGGAATAAAACAAAAACAGATCTTAAGCACTAGGCCTAAGCCCTTTATACTGACTGGTTCACCATCAACCCTGCCAAAGAAAATCTCAAGAATTCACACAGTTTTCCTACTACCTTCGCCATCAGAAGCTGCACCATAATAGAGTCAAATAGGATATAAGAACTCCTTGATGGTCACTCGTGTATAAGTGACAGGAGGTGTTTCCAAGATCACTTTCTAGGGTGTGATCCAGGCACAGCATCCAAAAACTGGACGTTCTTAGTACCTGTGGGATAATGGATCTCTCTAGAAAGAAATCATGCTACACAAAGTCCCAGGGGATTCTGATTTCTTTTTATTATAATGAGGAATGTCTGTTTCTAGGCAGATCCTTCTTCCAGGGCTCTTTACTTGGTTTTAAAAAAATCTGTCGGGGTGCCTGGGTGGCCCAGTTGGTTAAACGACTGCCTTCGGCTCAGGTCATGATCCCGGAGACCCAGGATCGAGTCCCACATCGGGCTCCCTGCTCAGCGGGAAGCCTGCTTCTCCCTCTCTCACCCCCCCTGCTTGTGTTCCCTCTATGGCTGTGTTTCTCTCTGTCAAATAAATAAAATCTTTTAAAAAAAAAAAATCTACTGTCAGATCACAGTGCTACCTGATGAGTAAGAGACCAGAACACAGGATGCCAAATGTTGTTGGAGAGGTATGTCACTAGAGCTCTCAGAAAATCCGAAGGAATACACCCGCTGTGGAACTACATTCAACCCTCTGATGACCAAAATTCTCAGGTTCATCCATACTCTTTAAGAATGAATATGTATATTCCGGGACTGCTTCTCTGAACTACTGATTCCTGTGCTGATCACAATTTGTCGCATTTTTTTTTCTGTAGATGCAACTTTGATGTGGATAAATCTAATTGTGTGTGCTCCCATCCAATTCCAAGGTTTTCCCACCATGACAGCTTGTAGTGTCTCCTTGCTGAGATGCTTTTAAGAACAAATATCCATCTTCCCATCAGTAATTTTGAGACTTTTTTTTTAACCTGGGGAACTCTTTCTTCAAATGAACTCTAATAATCTCAAAGGATGACAATATAAAAACAACAACAACGACAACAACAGGTCTTCTCTGAAACAGGCAGAAAGGACCTTACACTTCGACTCAGAGCCATACCCAACTATTATTCCTCCCTTTGATTCTTTGGGAAAAGTCCCAGGTTTGAAAGAACAGGATACCACTGAGCTAAATTACCTCTCAAACTCCCAGCCAGTCCTATGTTTCTACAAAAAACAAAGTTATGTTGTCCGGGGGAAATGTTCACATTCCAAAAGCAGGAATGCTTGAAGCCTCTCCATGCAGCAAGCCTACTCACCAGGATGGGCTTCAGGATGTCCATGTTGGAACGAAGCACTTGCTCTGCTGCATCCAGTTTCTCCCTTGGCAAGCTGCAAAGCTTGGAAACTTCTTGTTCACCAAGTTGAATCATCTCCTCCAATTTCGATCCACTGCACAGACTGGTCAGATGTAACTGGTAGCCCTGCAAAAATACCTGGAAGCATTTCATGCAGAGAGAGATGAGCAAAACTGGGTTACAGAGATGAGAAGCTGGGTCGATACAGCTTTAAAGAATGGACACTGTCACACTGGTGCAATGCATCAGATCTCTTCACCGAACTTCGGTGACAAGAAGCTTAAAATCTGAATGTTGTGTTTGACTCATCATCTCCCACATTCCTGTCCATGTGAAGGGAAATCCTGAGTCCAACTTTTTCTCAAAAGTGGGACACATGATTCAGGAAATAGGAATTGAAAGTCTAAACTGCTGAAACCACTTTTATTATTTTATTAGAGAAAAACATTCTCATTATTTTGGAACTTATATTATGTTAAACTGGGGTTGGGCTGAATTATGGGGGGAAAAAGCATTCATACTATTTACTTACAGGTGTAAATATTTCACAGCTGCAGAAAACTGTTGAAGCAATTTCAGAATTTGGAAACTCATTTTATCTGTCCCAGGGTAGAGTACCAGAAAGCCAAGCCTCTTAGGAAAAGGCCTCATTAAAGACCAACTGTAAGTCATTCTTATGCATTCATTATACCAAAGCCCCTAGATAGCCTTTCCCTGGCCATATTTTGTCTACTTAACTAGCTTTCTCCTGGGCCTAACAGACTACACTTCTTCATACACGGTCCTTACAGCCCATGAGACAGCAATTCAGTAAGAAGGGCTTGTTTTCCTTGCTCATGCTGTGTCCATAATGCTGAAACATTATAGACAATAAATATGTGTAGAATGAATGGATGATGCAGATTCTGCATTACTCTATTATTACCTCCCCCTGTTTGTTTAAATCAGTGCAGCTTGACCTACTTACAGTACAACCTAGTGTGAGTGATGGACCAAAGACCAAAGGCCTATGTAACTTTCTAACACTGCAGAGCATTGGACCC
This sequence comes from Spilogale gracilis, assembly GCA_004023965.1. NCBI lineage: Eukaryota > Metazoa > Chordata > Mammalia > Carnivora > Mephitidae > Spilogale > Spilogale gracilis. The sequence continues at coordinate 37,078 of PITA01005875.1, forward strand.
ACCATGATTTCCATGAAGTTCTCACCTACTCCCAGACACGCAGTGCACTTCAATTTTACTCCTCTCGTCAAGTAGTCCTTGCTGTTAGACGACCTTTGGTATCTGGGTCTGAGAACACTGACTATAGAGAGACCCTAATATCACGCAAGGACCATCTCCACACTTAGGATGCCCCTTATTTTAAACTGATCTATGCAGCAGATACAAAATTGGCAGGGGGGAATGGAAATTGTGCTAAATGCAACTGTTTTCATAAGCCTGCTGCCTTTGGCCCATCTCCCAACCATACAACTGGTAAACACAAGGCATATTTTCCTAGTTTCATAAGGGCAAAGCAGTAAGCACATTTTTCTAATTTTAAAAATTCTACATCATGTAAAGCAAAGATCTTATTTTCAGGCACAAACATTTCCACTACTTCTGCTTATTGTAAAGATAAGCTAGTATGTAGATGTGAGACAGGGTGAAAAAGCAGGGCCTCTTTTTGCCAAAGAATCAACTTGGGAAGCATCTCTGAAAATCGATAACCGAACAACCCGGGTCTCTTACGCACTGCATAGGAGCTCTACAATATTTAATTATGCCAAAGGAAGTTTTCTAAGAATCTAAGATTAAAATTCTATATAAACCCTAATATTACTTCCTGATTTTACAAATTAAGATGAAAAATTTTCTCCTTATATATTTTTCTTATCCATTGTTAAAGGAAACCTTAAGTTTTTAAAATCTCCTGTCTTAGATTTTACAGACAGCTGCTCTGTTCAATAACCCTCAACTCTGGTTATGTTCTCAGAACTGTGAAGATTTTTTAAAAAATGTTTAATTCATTTTAACTTAGATCCACCACCCCCTTTTAGGGGGAAGTTATCAACAAATGCCAGATGACGGGCAGGAAATCAGTTTGATTTCGACCAGCTGGTCCACGATGCCAGGTCGCACATTCCACTCTCCGGATGGTTGGGCAATGCCAACCTGAGCAGAGAAGTAAAAACGGGTAAAGCTGAATGTGAGGCAATAACCTCCTTCAGCACCATGACCCAGACAGGGGCTTATTCATTTCTTTCCAGACACTCTTAAACAATGTAACTGCCCTCAGCCCCACCAAGGCCGCTGGACATTGCAGCTTACCTTGTGGAGACTGACTCTGGCCCCCAGCATCTTGTCCACAGTATGCGTTGGCAGAGAAAGGTTGTAAGTCAGGAATCCAGAGAAGGTTTCATTGTCCACTAGGAAATCCTGAAGCTTCAAGCCTGCCGAGAAATAGTATTTTATTTTCATTTAATAAGTAAAAAAAATAAAGGGCAGAATGATGGAGCAGGTGGAGAAAAACATCTTAATATTGACGGTCTTGTTTTTAAACCAATTGATAACCCACAGGCTTCTGGCTGCAACATAAAGAGAAATGATGCTCAGGGAGCTCTGCCCTACAGGAGAGATGAAAAAGTACACTTTCTGTAGGTACATGGAACCGAACTCCGAGTGTGCTCCTAGACTCAAAGAGTGTGACATGCTCACACAGCCTTTCCTTATCTTAGACGAAAAAGCCAAACCTTTTAAGTTGTCTCGCTCATCCCCCCTGAGATGTGTGAACCTAACCCCACTACTCTTGTTTCCCAAATGCTACCTCAGCTAAAAATAGGAGCTACTTAAGCCTTAGTCCCACATGCCCCGGGAGGCTGATCTCCTCTCGATGCAGAACAGTGGTTCTCAAACTTGAGTGGACAACAGAATCACCTGAAGATTTGCTAAAACAGATTTTCAGTCTCCACCCCCCAAGTTTCTGATTCAGTCAGGCTGGGATGAGGCCAGAGAATCACATTTCCAAGGAGCTCCCAGGTGATGCAGATGCTGCTGGTCTGGGCCCACACTTTGAGAACTACTGGTGGAGAGCATTATGCTTATCAAAGCACTCTCACAAGTGGGATCTCATTTTAATTTCAACCGTAAAACACATGACACAGAGCTCCAAAACCCAGGTCTGCTAGATTTTAAGAAAACATAAACATATATTTAAAAATCAACGCTACTAAATAACTGGATTGCTGCACAGATTCATAAATGATCCCTTTAAATAAACCCTCCAGGGTGCCTGGGTGGCTCAGAGGGTTAAGCCTCTGCCTTCGGCTCAGGTCATGATCTCAGGGTCCTGGGATGGAGTCCTGTATCAGGCTCTCTGCTCAGCGGGGAGCCTGCTTCCTCCTCTTTCTTTGCTTGCCTCTCCACTTACTTGTGATCTCTCTCTCTCTCTCTCTCTCTCTCTCTCTCTCTGTCAAATAAATAAATAAAATCTTTAAAAAAAAGAGTGTTTTAAAAAACAAACAAACAAACCCTCCAGGTACATTACAGTGTACAGTGTAGTGAAGCAGAAGAAGTACTGGCCAGAAATCCAGAATTTTAGTCCCTGTAGTTGGAGGCTGTACCAGGTGGTGTCATTTGGCCATTTCAAATCATCTTTCTGAACCTCAGCTTCTTCATCTCCAACACGAGAGGTTTCTGACCAGATGTTGGCTGGGGGCCCCGACTCTGAAATGCTACCATTTTCCCTGTCCTATTTCCTTTGACTGTCCACTTTTCCTTCTGTCCCACCCTCCTAATAACCCAACTCCTTTCAATAAAGAGAAAACCAGCTCACCATGACCATGTGACCAGGCAATGCTCATTTGCAAACGGCAGCCCACAGCCCCCCCCCCCCCCCCCCCCCCCCCCCCCCCCCCCCCGCACTAACGACCTCTAGGGGGCAAACCTTGCAAACCCAATCATTTAACTGATGCAAAATAGAGGGTTGATCTGAAATGGGGCTATAGTATGAAGCTTAAAGAGGACAGGAGTCATTAATCCTGGGAGTGAAGGGGATCACGTGCATAGATAAAGCAGAAGGCAGGCACAAACGCCCAGCCAGATTCTCATCATTGCTGCCCGACCCAGACATGCTCTTGGGAGGCCAAACCTCCGAGCACCTAAGATTCACGTACGGGGCATGCTAAAAGGCTGTTTTTTGGGCCCAATTCCCAGAGATTCTGAAAGAGTGGAACATGAGTGGGGCCTAAGAATCTACATTTTAATAAGCATTCCTTGTACTCCTAATGCAGGGAGTCTGGGGACCATACTTCAAGGAATGTTTTTTATTTGCATATTATCTCCACTAGACTATGCCCCTGGGATACAGAATGTGTGTGTGTGTGTGTGTGTTTAAAGCAAGGTCCATACCCCTCATGGGGCTTGAACTCACAACCCCAAGATCAAGAACTACCTGCTCTACCGACAGAGCCAGCCAGGTGCCCCCAGGATATGTGTTTTATCTCTGTATCCCTGTGCCCAGATTAAAGCCTGGCAGAGAATTACTGGTCATTACAAAGAATGATGGCTAGGTCATAAATACTAGGAGGTAAGATCAGGGTTGGGAAGATTTGAGAAATATCTCAGCAGTATCACAGATTTTCTTTCAGTTGAGTAGGTCTAAGAAGGGCCCAGAGATGCCAGGACAACTCCCAGGCTATATCCCAGGAGTAAACAGGATCCCTATGTTATGTTATATGACACAAAGTAACAGCCAGGAGTTTACCCCAACCATAGCTTCCAAGAAGGACGGTAAGAAAGCTGGCGGCTTCAAGTGAAGCCTGGCATGAAAAGCCAGACACCGACCATTATGGAACAATGGGAGAAACACCACAGTGGGGGTCAGAAGAGCTGGGCTCTGTATCCATTTATTCGCCAGGACATTTCACCCAAGCTGTGTCTCTACTGCCTTGCTTTGTAAAAGAAGGGGTGAAATAAAGACATCTCTGAGCCCCAGATAGAACAGAATACACACGAGTTGACCCTCCTCGACCACACAGACCACAAATTCCTTCCGAGTGTGAAAAGCCAGAGCCAAATGTGCACACTCTGCTAGGGAACTTCGCAGCAGCCTCCTCACTCCATAGCACAGTTGCTAAAGTGTGGGAGGCCAACCCAGGCTGCACTTGCAATGGGTCGAGGTCATGAGCAACACTCCTGAGACCAGCAAGTAGGCTTGGTGTGTTTATGACTCTTCTGTTATGTCAACAGGCTCTGAGGATGAGAACAGCTGGATGTGCTTAAACTCAAACCGCCTAGCAATGAATCCCCCGGATGAGCCAGAAGAACCAAGAGGCCGATCCAATAGCCAACAACCCTCGGCAGTGCACGTGTGCTGGGTGGTGAGGTCGCTGGGCTGGGGAGCAGCAGGGCGAGCCAAAGATCCCTGGCTACCAGGAAGCCCATTCTGGTCACATGTGTACCACACATGTGGACCCAGATTCACACACCACGGCCCACAGCTACTGCCAGCTCGGAGAGAAAGGCAACATGGAGCAGCCCACTGCTCCTCAGCCTTGCCTCTGATTACATTTGAATAGGTAGTGTTACAACAACCCCAAAGCCCAGGCAACAAACTCCCTAAATCGAATCAGAACCTTCGGAGCTGACACCCAGGTATCCGAATTTTGTACAACTCCCCAGGGGACTGCAGCTGAGTCTGAGAAACAGTCGAGTGGTACAAAGATCAGGAATGTGGGGCCAGAAAAACCTAACTTTGATGCCAGACTCTGCCATTTACTGACTGCGGCTTTGAGAAATGCATTTCGGCTTCCTGAGACCAACTTTTCTCACCAAAGAGGTAAGGATAACAGTATCACCACCTTCCCAAGATAGGAAGATTGGAGATATTCACAGGTAAAGCATGAAAAGTGAACAACTGGCTCATGGTATATGCTCAATAAATGGTAATCATTTTGTGATTTTTTAAGAGACTATTTGTTTATTTATTTGACAGAGAGAGAGAGAGACAGTGAGAGAGGGAGAAGCAGGCTTCCCACCAAGCAAGGAGCCTGATGCAGGGCTCGATCCTAGGGCCCTGGCAGACGTTTAATTCCTGAGACACTCAGGCGCCCCTAATTTTGTGATTATTGAGAAGGGTTTCTTTCATTTAACTTGGCCAATATACCAAAGTGAAGTGTAATGAGAAGGGAAGGACACAGTTCTTGCCCTTAAGGAACTTTCAAGACTGATAAGTGAGCTGAAGAAACACGTCAATAAAGCAGAAGAAGGAATGAGGAAAACAGGTCATGCAAGTGACCAAGATGAGGCTTGTCTGTAAGTGCTTAGGGGGAGGGGTGAGTCAGGCTGAAGCCAAATTTTGGAAAAGGACAGGGAGCCAAAAATCTCTTGAGGCTGTGGTTGGGGAGATCTCTCATCATGCCGGTCCAGGACACCCTGTAGTCGGCGCGTTGTGTACCTAGTAAGTGCCCATAAATGTTTTTCAATGAATAAATAAATCAACAAGCAGATAAACATAGAGAAGATTCCTCAAAACCTGAGATTTGAGGAGTAGAATGAGAGAGGGAAGAGAAAGGAATATAGTGGGGGCCAGAGTGGGGTGGCTTTGTACCTCTGGTCTCCGTTTTCTCCATTATGTAGCTGGCAGGAAAATGAGTGGAGCAGCCAAGAATATGGAGAAAGTTAGATGTCTGAAACAGCCCTTCTTCCCTTTGACCTAGCTAATTCCGACCCTTTTTTTAATGACTTGGCCCATGAGTCCTCTCCTCCAGGAAGCCTGCCCAGACTTTCCCACCCTCAACCTGAGGCTCCACCCTCAGGAGCCTCTAACAAGTGGGGCTGGGTGGCTGTCCTTTGTTTCCCTCAAACAGCACACAGACAGAGCTACCATTGACTAGGCACACGGCTTTTTGCCAGAGCAGAAGTGCCTTGAGGAACACATGAGGGGCTGAGTCAGTTAAGCATCTCTTAGTTTCAGCTCAGGTCATGATCTCAGGGTCATGAGATCAAGCCCTGTGTAGGGCTCCATGCTCAGCGGGAGTCTGCTTGAGATTCTCTCTCTCCCTCTGGTCCCCCTGCTCACACACACTCTCTCTCTCTTTCTAAAATAAATAAATCTTAAAAAAAAAAAAAAAAGTGTCTCCAGGGATGGACTTTGTCATTTCAAAGCACAGCAGTGCCCCACTCAGGGGAGGCACCAGAAGATCCAAATTCAGGTCCGGCCTTTGCTCTTTCCTAAGTATGGAGCCAGGAACCTTGATTTTCCCCTTTCCTTTATCTTCCTGGGCCTCCGTTTCCTCAGATGTGAAATGGAGCTAACACCACTCACAAGTTGTGAAAACAAAGATCAAGAATGGGAAAGCACTCTTTCAGAGGGAAAGAGCTGATGACCCTCAAGAATTTTCACAGGAAACTGAGAGGGTGTAGATGCTTGTCAGAGAGCACAGTCATCACGTAGCAGGGTCATCACGGAGCTGGACTGGTAAATTCAACGTGAGTCTCCGCTGCCCACAGAGAAGACTCAGAGTCACTACCCAGCAAAAAGCCAAAAGAGCTTTCCTGCTGCGGTCTCTCCAACGCGGAACAAAATACTCCACCCACACAACAGCCTCCTCAGTCGCGCCTGAAGGAGCAAGCGCGGCCTCTCCACTCCCCGAGCACTTTGCTTTGCATGTAGGAAGGTGAGGCAAAGGAAAGAAGAAGAAGAAGAAAAAAAAACCAAAAAACCCCAATTCAGGATCTTGGAGTCTAAAGAACAAAACAAGTGAAACGTGCGTTGTGGGCTGAGGAAGAACAGGGCAGATTCCTCAGTTTCTTGCCAATCCTCTGGCCCAGGCCTCACTGGCCAAACTTCGCTATGATCGGGGCGGGGAGGAGGGGGGGGCGGAGGCCCCTCAGCCTGCAAGATGCTTCCGTGGCCACTTAGTGGGGTTTCTGCGCCTCTCCCGCCCGGCAGGGGACCCGGAAGGAGGGGGAGGACCGGGAAAGGAGGGCCCGCAGGAAGGCGGGGGAGGGAAGCCCTCTACTGAGCCCGCTGGGGTTACTCTCGGTCAGTGCCCTCCAGTCCCCAGCTCGAGTTTCAAGATCCCTGTAGTCTCTTTTGTTCAACATGAAAGGGAACCACAGCAATCAGCTGCTCAAGAAGTGGGTGGAGGAGGCAAAGGAAAAAAAAATAAAAGAGGCACAGAAAGTGAGCACTTCGGCATCCAAAGGCCCAGATACTCTTCTTAAAAGGACCCCTGGAGGATCTCTCAGCCCTCACCCTGTCAGTTGGGCAATGAATGGCCTGGAGGGGACAGATTCCAGCCTTTACTCAGCCTAAGCTTGTCCAGCCGTGCAAACAAAACCTTAAAATGTTTTTCTGCCTCAAAAGGGCTAAGAACAAACACATTCAGGTGGTTTTTTTTTCCTGACGTTAGTGCTCTGCTTTCTTCTCCAAGGATAGCTACCTCCAGCTCCCTTGAGATGGCTGGACCCTCCTCTCTGGGAAGATCAGGGCTTCTCTGGGAATTTGGGGGTTCTGGGCAGCAGAGTGGGGCCGGTGAGTGGCTGCTCCCTTAGGGAAGGTGAGAGGAGGCTGAGTTTGGGGTATATATAGCCTCAGAACCTCTCCGCTGTGCATCTGGATTTGGGGTTCCCAACTGAGCAGATTTCTTCACTTAAGTGAGGGCTTGCTGAGGGGATACCTAGGCATAACCAGTCTCGGGTTCTGGAGTCCAGCTAACCTAGTTCAAACCACAGTTCCAGAATTTTCCAGACATGTGGCCTTGGAGAGATCACTACATTCTCTGAGCCTCCGTTTTTCTAGAAATGGAGGTCTTCTTTTACTAGGAGCCCAGGTTATTTTAAACAAGTTCAAAACAAATGCTGATAAAGTCATGGATGACAAGCATGTGAAGGGGTCCCAAGAGAAACCAGAATATTTAGGGTTATGCTCCCTGAACCCCTGTGGCAAGTACCAGGGAAGCCAGAGTATTCTGAGACCAACGGAAGTACTCTAAACTTACAAAACACATATCCCTTAAAGTATTTTACACGCAGGGTTAGCTTGCATCAATTCAACAAACTACAGAATGGCTATTGAACCCAAAACACTAGGACTGTGGTTCAAAGGTTCAACATTTCTCAGTGCTCCTTGAAGTCAGGAGCCTCTAACAAATGGGATGCTCTACGAAGACATGATCCCTGCCCTTGCCAAGAGGAGATGGAGAAAGGATCGGGGGACCGTGGGGGGGAGCACCTGTGCACCTCCAGCCGTGTCTGCAACTCCACAACCAGTCATCACTAAAATCAGGGAGTGGAGAGAGACATCTACCGAGGTAGTAGCAGATCCATGTGTTACTGAACAGCGGGCAAGGTGGGCTGTCGGCAGCCACTGGAATGAAGACTGATGTCCGCTAATAAGAACCTGAACAGCAACCAGGTCCCCAAAGAACGAGTGGAGACAGTTGTCCCAAGGGGAAAGGGTGATGGGTTCACACTGGCCAGGAGCACTCCTCATGCCATGAGGGTGACAGCAGTTGGGCTGGCTTTAGAATCCCAGCAAGAAATGAAGGTAACATGAGATGAAAGGTTAACAGAGGCCACAGTGGCCCACGTGAATTCTGGACCTGAAGAGAGAGAGAAGAGGAAGAGACAAGGAGCCAGCATTAGACAAAGTAAGGAAAAAGCTGAAAGCACTGTGCATGGAGAATGCTTTGTGAAGGTCAGGGAGGTGGGAAGGTAGGAGAAGATGTCTGGAAAAGGCAAAGAACAAAGAAAAGGAAAGAGGCCAAAAGTATGAAGAAACAGAGTCCAGAAACAGGAAAGACTGAATCCAAGAGAAAGGGCAGAGAGAAAAAGAACTGGGAAGAAAGAAGAGAGTCTGAGGCATCAGTGCTCACTGATAAGCTGGTCTCTGACTAAAAATGCAACCAGACGGATGCCTGGGTGGCTCAATGGGTTAAGCGTCTGCCTTCAGCTCAGGTCATGATCTCAGGGTCCTGGGATCAAGTCCCTCATTGGGCTCTCTGCTCAGTGGGGAGCCTGCATCCCCCTCTTTCTCTGCCTGCCTCTCTGCCTATTTGTGATATCTCTCTCTGTCAAATAAATAAATAAAATCTTAAAAAGAAAAAAAAAAGAAGAAAAAAAAAAAGAAAATGCAACCAGACACTCAAAAAACCAGGCGCCATGGGATTAGAACTAGCCTCAGGACCACGAGAGGTCTAGGGAACATGGGAGATGAAAGGTAAATGAGTTTATGATGAAGAAGGGGCTGAAAGGGGATCCTTTCCAGGGCTGAACTACGGAATAACTGTTAATATATATAATGTGTAAATAACTTAGCTTTCCCTTACTTCCAAAACAAATAAAATGTATCAAGATAGGGACAAAGTTGTGATTTGTGGGCAGAGGAAGGTGATTAGCATTTACAGAGCATCAAACTTGCTACATGTATTCTTTTTCTAGAGTGCCTAAAACAAGCTTAGGAGAAATGTTCCATTGTTCAAACGTGGAAATAGACCCAGAGGCGTTAATATCCTGCTCAAGGTCACAGAGCAAGAAAGTGGTAAATCTGAATTCAATCAGCTCTGGGTAAAAATCTTGGGCTTTTTCTACTTTATGGGGAATTCAGTTAATCACTTCACTCTTTAAAGTCACTTCAGCACATTTTTGGCATCAAAAGATGGATGATACCACCCATGCTTCCTGGTATTAGAATAAGGCAACATGGCAGCACAGTTTGGGGGAAAGACGCTAAGCCTTGGAGTCCAACAGACCTAGATTCAATTTACAGCTTTATTCTGTGACCTTAGGCAACAGACATATCCCTTTTGAGCCTCCCTTTCCTCGCCAATAAAATGGAGATAACACCAACCTGCTAGTGCCACTGTATGCCTTCGATGTAACAATGTATCAGAATGTAAAACAGCATCATTACCTGCTGCAACTTCATCTATTGGACGAAGTGTCACTCCAAGATTGCCCTTTGTGCCTGAAGGCAACAGTGACGAGAGGCCAAGAAATGGGAGGCTTTCAACTAGAAGCGCACTGGACTTCCAAAGTGCTCTTTGCCACCCGTGGGGTAAATAAATCTTATACTGGAAAAGCAAGACACATAAAACACTGTTCTTGATGTTAAAGAAAATTTGCTGTTGCGGGGGACATGTTGTCCTGTGGTTGAGTGTAATTGTGTTTTCTATTCTTGTCTGGGTAAAGCTGACCTTTGATTCAATTTAGTTCAAGTAACATTCCAACATAGCAGTCCATCACTGCATCTACCGGTTACAGCCTAGCTGGGGCACACCTGTACCCTGGATGAAAACCGGCAGCCTAGGCTCCAGGGCACAGACCAGATGACACAGGTCTGCGAAAACTTTCTCACAGTAGGTTGGAAAGGTTTCAAAATATGAAACTCCAGGCCCTGGATCAAGGCTTTCAACACTTGTATGCAGAATGCGAATTGCAGTCACGCAAAGATTTTAAGAAATTTCCAGTCTGATGATATAATATTGACACATATGTCATCAGATCTCCCCAAAAGATGACTCACAGGGGGCCCACAAGGGCAGAAAATGAAGTTTGGGGCTGCAGCCTCTACTTCGGTAGCTGTCCAAATGGAAAGAAGAGGTTCAGGCAGGGAAGGAGAAATGGCTATGAGTCACAGGATGTTCTTTCTAGACGGGCCCTGGAGAACGTTCCACCCATGCCTGTTCCCCAATGAAGCTGGGAAGAGGAGGAAGTCTGGTATTTCTCCCAGAAGCCCTCTTGTCTCCTTGCTGATGCCAGCCATCCATGCCCTGTTATCCTGTGACTTTGAAAGTTTTTGGCTACCCTGGGCTTACCCTCTCCTGAGAATGTAGTAACAGTAGAGTATGAAAGTACCAGCCCTCTTCCTCCCTTTGCCAGCTATGCTGCTTTAGGCAAGTTACTTAGCCTCTCTGAACTTCAGTCCATCTTGTGCATAAAAAGAAACAAAATACCCTACCTCTCATGGTATGCAGTGAACTAAAGTATAAGCCTGGTGCCTCTTACGTGCTGCACTAAATGCTTTACCCATATTAGCCCACTGGTATCTCCATTTTGAGGAAATTGAGACAGAGATGTTGTGGAATTAGTCAAGGTCACACAGCTGACAAACAGAAAAGCGAGGATTTGAACCAAGGCTGCCAAGTGTTCACTTAGCGCTAAACTATATGACCCCGTGGATGTTTACAAGATAACGGTTTCACATCCTCTTTGCTCAGCTCCCTGCTGCAGCCAGCTACCTGGCGTGTCACCAAAGCCTGCCCTGCCCTCGGGGGATCAGGTCTGAGCATCAGAGCAGAATCAAAGGTCCACACAATGAGTTCACAGTATTACCAGTAAATCCAACAATCAGAAAGTTAGGACCCTTTCCCATAAGTAAAATCCAGCATGACCTGAGGACTTATTTCCTGGAAGTCTTACAGAGCCACAGCAGAAAGCCCAAACAAACAGATATGTCCCCTGAACATAGAGGAAATGGTAGTTATGTGGCTGATACACAAGATCTAGCCGAAGGGACAGAGAAGCTCAAGACCCAGGTCAGGATATGGGCATGCACGCAGCATTGACCTAGATCTCCCCTCCACGCCTGCTGCTTTCCAAGCCTCAATCTCCATGATATGGCATGTCTTCCAAAGTGACATCTCCAGACCAGTGACAAAATGCCCAAAACGTTTCCTTATTCTTTCCTGGAAAAGTTCTCATAAGCTTCAGAGGACTCTCCATCCCAAAGAGAAGCCATTTCAGAAGCCCCTGGGCTGGGGAGGGAGGCAGCCGTTAGGAGGTACTGAGGTAGGTCCTCCAGGCCACAGCAAAGAGCACGTGCTACCTGTGAAATTTTTGTTTTTCCACTGTGTTGCAGTCATGATGGGGACTTATGAAGAATGAATGTGCCTCACATGGACTCCCAAACATTAATGTAACCTCTGCTCAACCTGTGTGGTTATAGGTTTAAGAAAATAACAAAATGTCCAAAAAGTTCCAGTGATGAGAAGATAGGGTAGCCCCCTCTGTGAGGCTTCCTATGTGGGTTTCTCATTAGAATGGTTTCAAGAATAATTTGATTTGTCTGTGATTTAATTCTTAGAATTAAAGGCCTCCTCAGGTGAAGGATTACTAAAACAGCACAAGACAACACTGTAGAAAGAGAATTTCATGGAGCAGCAGACATTTAGCTGGGCTCGGTTCCTAGAATAACCTTCTTGTGGCTGCGCAAAATGGATAAGTCACTCCCCCTCTGGATCAGGTTATTTTCTAGAACAGAAGTTCCATATAAACCGAGGACATTTTGTTTTGCACACCTCCCAGCACCTAGAACACTGGATGGCACATATTAGGTTCAATAAATATTGGCTAAATGATTGAATGAGTCAACCCATTAACTATAAATGAACTAAAAGACCTCCAGGGTCTCATCCAAGATGTAAAAATAAAACGATGCTCGAGTCCAGGAAACCATGGGATTAGAAGATATTATCAGAGTACAAATTCCCATATATCCACAAATTATCTGTGGCTAGTCCAAAAAATCTAAGTTGAGGGAAATAACAAGTGCTCCAACTAGATCACAGGACAGCGGCCCAGATCTGATGACACCATAGGCTGGTGAATCTGTAAGAGCCTGAGCACCAACAGTCCAAAAGGGTTATTAGTCTCCAGTGGACTGAGTCAAACCTCCAGCCTTAGTCCAGTTACTAATGACTTGGATGAAACAAAGAGAGCTAGTTATCAAATTCCTACATAACAGGAAATAAGCAGCAGCAGCAAATGTACACATGCAAAATCAGAATCTAAAATGGTGTGGGTAGGAAGGACAAAACGACAAAGGGAATTTAAAAATGTAAACTATAAAGGAAATAGATGTTTTCCCTTTTGGTTTAAATGGCCAACGGCATGATTAAGAAATGGAGGACAAGTAACTTGCAATCCTCTGCATTTAAAAGACTGCAATATTGGTTGACCGCATGCGGAGGAGGAGTCAGCAGTGTGACGTGAATGCCAAAAAATCCAATGCAATCTCAGATTGCATCAACAGAAGTAGAGTGCTCAGAACAGGGGAAGCAAAAATCCCCTTCTACCCTGTGCTGGAATACCGTTGTAATTTCTGATAAACTTCAAGGAAGACAGAAACACACTGAAACAAAGCCAGAGGAGAGGCAGAAATTAGGGAGGAAAAAATATTCCAGAAGAGGAACGGAGGATGTTTAGCCTAGAAAAATGAAAGACTTCAGGAAGAAAGTGGGAAAAAACAAACAAACAAACACAAGATCTGTCTTTAAATATTTCAAGGAAAATCGAATTAGCCTCATCACCCGGAAGCTATAGGCAGGTAGTGAACATGTTCTGCTAATTAGAGCTATTATTACCCAAAATGAGCTTCCGTGTGAGAGGTAGGTCCCATCATAGGAAGTGGGTATATAGTATGGAAGATTGGTAAGGGCAAGACTCCAGACCAAGGATTCTTCCAATCCTGTCAGTGACCCTATAAGAGGGCTAAGCCCATCATCACACTATGAATAGGGCTGCGGTGCAGGTAAACACAGATCTATAGGTCCAGAGCCACACTGACATGCACCAGCCTTGGATTCTAAAATCTAGAGTGCTATTCAAATTTGGCAAAAAGTGACTGATTTCACCTAGGAAGAAGCAACATTTCTGTGCCTTTCCCTCCAGTCCAAGGCCTGGCTTAGCAATACAAGACAGGCAAAAAAAAGGCGGGAGCAATTTAGGAAGGAGCTACAGGGCAGAGAAGGGAATGGACTGGGTGAATGCAGAGATGAGTAATAAGCATTGATATGATACAATCAAAATCAGAGGAGATCCTCTCTTCAGAGCTTTGCAGAGAAAGTTTTTGGGCACAGGTCTGTCCTTCTCGTCTCCACCCTAACTCATGTCTCTGGATGCTCAAAGAAAAATGGTTCTGTGTCTAAGGAAGATCTGAAAGTCAGCCCCATCCATTAGTTGGTTTCCCAGCCATGAAGTTAGGAGGCAGAAGAGCAAGGCCGGGTGCTCGGGAGTGCCTCACTGGCACCCAACAGTAACAATGGCTCCCACCGACTGAACATCTATCATGTGTCAGACACTGTGTTAGGTCTGACATTTTATGTTTCAAGTTACCTATTCTTTTACAGCTGAAGAAATTAAGGCTCAAAGACATTAACTGGTTTGGCCAAGATACCACCACTTCAAAATAATCACAGCTCATAGTCCCTAAGTGCTTCCTCTGTGTCCGGTGCTGTTTTCAAGCAATTGTATGTGTTATCTCATCTGTTCCTCACAACAATGCTACAAGATAGGTTCTCTTATTGTCCCCATTCTAGAGATGAGAAGAGTAGCCTCAAGGAGCCTAATGACTTATTTGCAAAGTCACAAGGCTACAAAGTAATATACCCTAGCACTCTTTGCTATGGGCGACACTGAGTCTCTGTAGGAGGAGAAATAACCCCAACTCTGCCTCGGGTCTGCCGGGCAGGAGCCCTCCAGGAGATCAGAAAGGACAGAGATTTTGATTAGTGGCTGTGACCTCTGGGTCCTATGCCGGGACAGAGGTGTGTGCAAGGTCAGGTGCCTACAGAGCAAGGAGAGAGCACCCACAGGGCCAGGCCATGCAGCCCAGACAGGTGCAGCCAGGAGCTCATCGCAGCTGAGCCAGGAGCCCAGGCAGCCAGGGAAGGGACGCCTGCTCCCTGCAACCCACGCGTGACCCCCCAGCCCATGGTGCCCCACTCTCTTGCCCAGGGAAAGCATAATTCTGTCTTCCCAAGAAAAGGCTCCAAGTCTGGTGGAAACTCTAGCACTTTACACCACTTCTTCTTTTGCCAAGTGAGTCATAAACCAGGAGGCTTTTCAGCAGAAGCTGACCCTCCCCATCCCTCCCAAAACACCAAACTGAGTACAAAATACTTTCCTGGATGGAGCGGTGGCAGCAGTTGGCCAAGATGGGGAGAAATTTATGACTGACATTGTTTAGAACCATCGGCACATGGTGATGACAAAAAGCAGACCCCTCTTAATCAGCTTCATTACTGCTTTTAAATTGTCCACAGACTAGGCACGGCATGACTGCCTGCACCCAGGAGACTGTCCCCCTGGCTGGCCACTGCCTGGCAGGCTGTTCCATGGCTTCTCCAGCCCATGCCCACCCCTCGGACGCTTCCTCAGTGCCCGGCAAGAAGCTCCCTGTGCACCTACCAGATCAGAGATGAAGACTTCACTTGTAAAAGATCAGATGTCAAGCGCCCATGAGATGAACCACATTTCTCTTTTAGAAATAAAGGCTTACCTTTATCCTATCCATATCAAGTTGCAACTTTAATTGCTCTTATGTGCACATAATCATCCCTTATCTATGAATCTGCACATTCACTGCAACCAACCATCTATAAATTGACCCATTCATTGCAACCAAATGTGCAACTCCAAAAAAAAAAAAAAATGGAGTTGGCAGCAACCTGCATCCCCCCAGTTGTCCTAATACTGGGCCTGTGCCATTCCTCTCTGGTGACTTTTCTTCTGTCTCCCGGGAGGAGGCCAGCGCATTCATTGGTGTTTCTAGTTTCTTCTCAAATACCCGCTGCAGAGAGGCAGAGAGACCATACAGCCCAGCCACTGAGGAGGAAAGCTCCCTAAGAAAGCACTGAAGAAACAGGTGCCAGGCCCCCTGGGCTGCCGTCTCACCCCCCGTGTAGGTCGATTTCCAATTAGGAGCCAGTGCACAGAAGACTTTTGCTTACTTGAACTGGAATTCTCTATCTGCTGTAATGTCCTCAGAACTTGGTGTATGTCCTTCATGCTGGTGTCTTTCTGGCTATATAAAAGAAGCTGCCGAGCATCTGAGAACAGGCGAGACACGCTGTAGGGGGTGCAAGAAAAGAAGAAAAGCCCTGGTTAGACCAGCTACCTACTCTGGCTTGAAGAAAGTACCTGCCAGGAAAGCACATCCCCACCTGGCTACAAGGTATTCCATGGGCCAGCCCTGGTCTACCCCTACTGCTCCTCATACCCAGCTACACCAATACCCCAGGCTCCTACACACCCACTCCCCACCTGCCATCCTGCCCCCAATGCTCTTACTGTATGTCCACACAACCAAATCTTATCACCCTTCAAGATCCAGCCCCTGTGCCTCCCAGCCAGGAAGCCCTCACCGCACCCCACCCCACCCCACCCCACCCCACCACACACACACATCCAGAAGACATAGTAGGCACAGCGTCTAGGGCCCAAGATGCTCTTAGGGGTCCACAAAAATTTTTTAACATTTTTTAAAATTAGAATGAAAAAAATGAAATTCAGAAATTTGGAATGACTATATATGATCATGAATCCAACATGGATTAGTCATCTTTATACCAGCACAGTCACCAAATAAAATTGTTAGTATTTCTGTATGAAAGGAGGGGTCCCTGAAAGCTACAAAGCCTAAGGCCCATGGACATTATAACGCAGCCCCACCTGGCTTGGCTATAGCCTCCTTGGAACTACCCTGATACGTCTCCTTTGTCCACTTGAGCACATGCCATGGTTCCATGCATTCCAAGAATCTTCAAAGGAGCAAACAATTGCTTCATGCAGCAAACACTTATTAAATACATATTTATGTCCAGTATTGGACCCAGGAGCCAGGAAGACAAAAGCAAAGGAAGCAACATCCTGGCCCTCGGGGAACTCACACCATGGAAGAAAGAGACCTGCAGACATGGGGACACTGCAGTATGGCAGGGAGTGACAGAGTGAGAGTGAATCTGGAAGCAAAGGGACAAACTCACCCAGCCTAGGCTGTGAGCTCCTTGCAGGCAGGCCCTCTCCTGTGCAGATCTCCGAACCACCTCCCCTCCCCGGGCCGCCAGACCAGCCAGTTCAGATGCACAGGAAATGTTGCTAAGTGAGCAGGTTAATGAATGGACAGAGCTGACATGCTGTGTCTCTTCCTTCCCTACTTACCAACCAGTTTTTGGAAGAATGGCTCCCCAGCCACAGGTGTCTTATTGTCCTAAGAGCTACATGTTGCTACTGCTAAAATACACCAAAGTAAGATCCCACAGTCTTAGTCCTGGAAGCAATTCTCCCTGGCCTCATTCTTCAAACCTTTACAAAAGCAACTTCACTCAAATTCAACCATTCAAAATTCTCCAGAGGTTGAGAAGTGAAGGAAGAGTATTAACTGACAAGTTTGGAAAGAAAACCCGATATAATACTTACATGGATTTGTTAAAGTTTCCAACAACCCCAGGGGCCTCACCAGGAGTCGGATAACGGAAACAGGGGTTATTGGCGTTACAGATAATCCCCTGAACCCAAGGAAGCGTTCCTGCAGAAGGCATGGCTTTGTTTGGAAAGTGGCCTATGAAATCAAGAAGGAGAAAAACACAAAGAGAAACATTACTTATTTGAGGCAATTTGGGGACTCGATAGGAACCTTTATCTCTTCTGGTTCCACCCATACATTGCTCCATCCCAAATGTCTGTGTCCCATTCCTCATGTCCCAGACACCTACCACCCCTGGATTGATCTCAGCCTGAGCTGGAAACTTGGCGTCAAATAATAGTCCTTAATCTACTTGCATCATCTGTAGAATGGGGTTCATGACCTCAGCCTTGGGGAAGTGACGAGAGGGCCAGAGTAGACCTCACAGAGTAAGTGCCTGGTGTGCAAGTGTCTGATGACCCTTACTTCGCCTTCCACTGCCTCCCTCACCTGCCAGAGACCTGGAGGGGCCCTGGGAATGGCCTGATCCAATCCTTCATGCTCTAAGGAAACCGTAGCAAGATGAAGTGGCAGGTGAAGAACGTTCAAGGAGGGGCACTAGGGTGGTTCAGTTGGTTAAGCATCAGCCTTCCACTCAGGTTATGATCTTGGGTCCTGGGATTGAGCCCTGTGTCCCTGCTCCATGGGAAGTCTGATTGTCCCTCTCCCTCTGTCCCTCCCCTCCGCTCGTTCTTTCTCTCTCAAGTAAATAAATAAAATCTTTTCTAAAAATGCTCAAGAAGTCAGTGGGCAGGACCAGGAATGGAACCCACATTTCCATGATCCCAATCCATGTTCCTTCCCTTATATGAGGCTTCCCTTGTGGTCTAGCTCTTCTCAGTCCCCTACGGTACTGTCCTCTATTGGCCAAACATGCCGGTTTCTCCTCCTCTGCCAGCTCACAGGCTCCTCGAAGGCACCTAACAAACGTGCTAACTTGGGGTCAGAGGTCATCTGTGAAACCACCTTTGTTGTCAGTGCTCTTCTGTCATGCATCCAAACAATGAGCCCCATCCCATAGGTCACCTCCTTACTCACTTTCCCCTTCATTATGCAGGAGCTGCTCATAAACAGCAAGTGTGGGGGTTCTTGGGCAGGTCCCAACTGTCAGAGGCACACTTTAGTGGCGGTAAGCAGCCACAGAGGCCACCAGTGAGCCTCAAGATAAATGTGCCCTGGGACCAAAGGACCAAGCATGTGGGAATTCCTCTGGACAAAAAGGCCATGGTTCCAGCTTTCATCATATTCTCAGGGTTACCCGTGACCCTAAGAGAGTGAACAACCATTAAAAACAACAGCTCTAAGTGGCAAAGAGCTGTACGGCTTTCCAGGGGTTGGGGTCAGACCTACGGGGATTCATATCTGGTCCCCGAAACTTGCTAAGTAGCAACTTTAGCCAAGTTACTCAACCCGTACCTCAGAAGCTTCCTCATCTGGAAAATGGTGATAGAAATACAGTCGACGCCACAGAGCTGCAGTGAGTATTGCATGAGTTCTTACAGGCAAAGCAGGAAGCAGAGTGCCAGGCCCGGGGCAAAGGCACAGGGAGTGAGCCTGTCAGGACTGCTGCGGCCCTCTGGGTGTGACCAGCAACGGGGCTCACACGGCCCCTGTCCAGCCAGAAACACCCCTTCCACCCACAGCTATGACCTTCCTCCAAAGCAGGAATCCTGTTGTATTCATCTTGCTCTTCTTGTGCAAATACGCTAACAGAGTCTCCCCAAAAGGTAAGCCACAGCCAAGAGGGTGCTACCCTTTGCATTTCCAACAGTGGGGCCCTTTTTTCTTTCTCTTCTATCATAGTGCAACCAGAGGCAACTTCCAAAGCAAGGATGTAACAAGATCTGATCGCTGTGGCCACCCTCGGCAGGGACTCTGGCCTGTTGAACGTTTACTCAGTTAACCTCCTTATCTCCCTGTTAACAGTTCAAGGAAAACCAAACAAGGTCCCTTGCCTAGGTCAGCTGCTCCTCCTTATGCAGGGAAAAGTTTATGCAACCCAACCAAATCCTCGAAGAATCAAGGGGTTCTCTTGAACCTCCTGGAGATCCTGGTAGCCAGAACAGGGTAGTGTTGGTCCAGGCAGCACCGTGCAGTGGAGGGGAAGTTATTTCAAGCTCATCGTCCGGGAGCAAAGCAAAGACCCTGCCCTAAAGGTTGGGTCCCACCTGATTTGCAAAAAAAGCAAACAAATAAACAGAAAGCAGCATGGGGACCTGGCATTTGGTATACAGGACTACAATCAAATAGCATAACAGACCCCCCCTACCCTGCCCCGGCCCGGGGAAGTGATTAGGACCTTGATGGCCCTCGATCAAACTGGGAAAAATTTAGGGGGAAGAATTCTACACCAATCCTTTGTTCCCAGGCACAAGACACCTCTGCAGGCTTCATCGTAGCCCTCTGCCCTTCTACGTAGGTCCCCAGATGGTGGTGAGAATAGGAGGGTAAGGTTTCAAAAAGTGCATGGGTGGGAGGCAAAAGTCTCATCCGCCTTCTATAAGTATAGCAATTTCACATTTCTTAGAATCTATAGTCTAGATCTAGAGGGACCTGGGTTAAAATGCAACATGTCCAAGATCACGACCTCAGCAAGCAGCATAGCAAGGATCCAAACAAACCCCAATTTGTCGGATGCCCAAGTCTGCACTATTTCCACTACCTCGTCTTGCCTGCTTGTGATCGTTCCTGAGAGAGCGCAGCCTAGCAGATAAAAAGGCTGAGTTTTCCCTAAAACCTTAAAACATGTATTTCAGTGAAGCTTAGGGTAATGCTAAAATAAAGCCAAATATGCATTTGTTCATTAATCTTTGGGCACCAAAAGAGAAAGCAGAATTCCCTCCCAGGCCCACAAATTGAGCATATATTTCATTTTATGCTCTTTTCCTTTCTGGCAAAATCAGAAAAATTGCATGTGGTAGAATGTTCTTGAGGTTTTATGGATTTCAAGGGTTTTTAAAACTTGAATATGTGTAAGATGTATTATCAAATTAGCAGGTAACTAACGACCAGTATGTGCTGTGAGAGAGATGGGGCTAGACTAAGAACACAATTAAAAGGTGGCCCTAATCTCATCTCTTCCCTGAAGAACAGTATCCTGGCAAAAGCCTGTGTAGCTGGCGGGCTGGGAGCAGAGCTAACCAAGGGCAGGAAGAGGCACTGAAGCAATGGAACAGAGGTCCCAGGGAAACCTCCCACAGAAATGCTAACCCTTCAGACCGGGACATTTCTGCATCCAATGAGCTGAGCCAGGAGACAAAGATGGTGATGACAGAATGACACTCAGGACAACCACGTGGCGTAGGTGTTGTCATTCCTCTTTGATAGAGCTGAGGACACTCGGGTACAGAGAAGTGAAGACACTTACCCAGTGATAAGTGATATACCTGGGAAGTGTCGAAGCCAGGATTCAAACCCAGGTCACCTGACATGGAGAGCTTGTGTTCTTGTATCTTCTACCCTCCCCCATACAGGCCATCATTCAAACACAGGCCAGAGAGTCACGGGATCGGAGCTCCATTTCGTCTGTGTCACTTATTGGAGGTGTGAACTTGGGCAATTCCCTGCACCTTTTGGAGCCCCAATTTACGTATCAAGAAATCAAAGTAAATGCTAACAATGACTATTGTTATTATAGTCTATTATACAAGGTTGTTATGAAAATCCAGTGAAATCATATTGGTCAATCTGAGCGGTTCTACACAATGCTGCTTAATATGATATGTTTCCCTGATTTACAACTGTGCAATAAAGACATAATGATATGAAAAAAACCTGGCAGGTCCAGATGACAATTGAGTTAAGGCACAGCCTCCAGGGTTCTTTTAATCACCATCCTCTGACTTATCAGTAAGCTTTTACTTTCATGATCTAAAATGTCTGAAACAGATGGTGGCTATTATTATAGTTACTGTTATTACCATTGGCTAGGACTGAAAATGGTTTCCTGAGTTCACACCTTTTCCAAAAATTGGAAGCATGTCTATTCCAAACTATGTGTGGTGTTTCCTAAACATAGTGTCTTGGGACAAGTCAAATGTAGTCTATGTCCAGTGCCTGGGTCTCATGCAGGATGCTCAGATACTTACATTCATGTTGTTCATAGGGTGGGTAGCTCAGTCGGACGGAGATCAGGATCAGAAAGATAAACAGAGGCCAGGCCACTTCCAGCAAGAGCTGACACTGAGGGGGAAATAAGACAGAGCACGATGAATTTAAAATTAACATGCATGCTTAACTCTACTGGGCGTTGGGAAATCCACAGTTGTTAATTAAACTGATGGACACTCCAGCCGCTCCCACCGGGCTTTAACAACACTGAATTGCTTGCAGTTCTCCTAGCGTACTATGCCATACCTCTGTGTTCTCCTTACGAAAGGAAAACCATTGCTGTCCTGCTTTATCTGGCTCCTACTTACTCTTCATTCTGTAGGACACGCCAGCACCTTCCTTTACTAAAATCTCAGGCTAAGTGAGAAACCCTTCTCCTATAAGTAACTCACGCATACTGCTCCCAGAGCCTTTTCCTCCAGCCCAAGATCATCTATCACATGCCTCCTGAGGCAATATGAGCACCCTGAAGGCAAGCACTGAGTCAGCTTTGCATTCCCAGCACTGGGGCAGCGTCAGGTGGGGAGGGACCCTTAGTGGAAAGGAGAGGGCAGGGCAACCTGCTGTGCTCCACACATCACCTCTGCTCCTTTAACTACACACAAATTTCTCCCCACCTTGGGATAAGAAGAGGGCACCAAAGACAATGGAAATTGGCAGAGGGTTCCATACGGAACTTTGCGCCTCCAGGACTGGAAAGAGCTGGGAAAACTGCAAAGTTACTCTTCCTCATCTATCAAGGTCTCAATACCATCTTCTCCAGAGGGTTAGAAGATCATTAAACTTAGAGGTAAGTACGATCCACTCTGGTTAAAACAATGCGGTGTCTCTAAAGGAAAACCCTGCCTCAGGGAGCTACCAAGGGATAAATAAGCCCAGGGACAGAATGAAAATCGTTAGAACATAATTTAATTGAACCAGGGGTGTTCAGACAACTAGCTACACTGCCTGAAGCTCTCACCTCTTTCATTCCTTTCATTTCTAGACTCTGAGGTTCTAATTAGGAGGAACACCAAAGAGCCCGAAGAGTCATGGGGCTTTGTGGTTAAGAATAATTACAACTGTGGCTGCAGAGCCACTAAGTCAATAGAACACTGGCCTGAAATCTTCCTGTTTTGCTTTTTTTTCCCCACACAAAATTTTTTTTTCTTGATCTTTATTAAGTCCATATGTTTTTATTGTGTAAAATTTGAAATTAAAAAATTCTAGAAAAGAAAAATGTAAATACGAATCACCCTAATCCTACTTTCCAAAAATAGTTCCTAGTAAACTGAGCTAACAATGCCCTCTACTAATATTTTTGTCTTTTTTTCTATGAATATTTTTCCCTATAAAACTGGCATTATACAGCATATATAATATCCTTTTCCTTTTTCATTTAACATTATAATGGGACTGTTTCCCTGACATATTCTCTTAAAAGATGGATTTTAATGGCCACTTTGATATGCCATACCGTCAACAGATTATAATTAATTAAATTATCTGCTTTTTCTGGTGCTCTGGAGTCTTTTTGCTTTTTTGTTTATCATTTGTTATTGCATTTTGGTATTTTAAATAACCCATTTTTAATTTCCAAAGACCTTCAATATGATTACCCATTAAACTCTTTTTTAAAACTTCTTTTTGGAAACAAATACAAAAATGATAATAGTAGATGTCCTGGGGTGATAAAAACATGGGTGATTTTTTAAAATACTTTTCTATATTTCCTAAATCCATAATGAGCATGTATTACATCTTGAATGGAACAAAAATCCACTGTTAATCATATAACCTTGAAGAACAGTTTATACTATTTGATAGCACACAGGAGTGGGGTGGGGGGTTGTTGGTGGGGTATAAATGGGTCCCTCTTTGGAAGAAAGCATGCTATCAGTGGGGTCTCCAAGGCCAAAGACATGGCTGGTTTTCCTGATACTTCTATACATAATCCCAAAGAGGCAACACATACTGAAGTCTCCAAGTTTTCAAGTGACATCGGATCTCTTCTACCAACAGCACTGAAGTCCCTCCTTGGAGTCCCCCAGGTACACCAGGCCTTCATAGCACTTGGCACAGCAGGGGCCCTATTTAAAAAGGACTTTCTCCCACACTGTCACTTTCTTCTCACTAAGCCTATCACATAGGAAATCTTTAAAAATGTTGAGAAAAAGGATGAATTGAGGTTTATCAAATAATAAAGAAGAAAATATATCAGTTGAGCCCTCTAGGAAAGCAATTTGGCCATATGTAGTCAAAAGACACATTTATCGCCTTTGACCAAGTAAGATGCATAGGAATTCACCCTACAGAACTAAATTTAAAATATCAAAAAGCTATATACGTGAAGTTATTCATCCACTGAAATACTGTAATTGCAAAATATTGGAAACACTTTAATTGTACAGCACTGGAGAAATGATTAAATTACAGTACATCTACTGGACAATGTATTATTCTGTCATTACCTCTATGAAACACAGATAGTACTAACCATGTAATATTAAGTGAAAAAAGCAGAACACAAAACTGTAGGCATTACAAGCATACAGCTGAATAAAATCACCTACAAATAGTAACAAATATACAATACTAACAAATTTCTAAACGAAGAGTATGAGAAACACAGATAGTTACCAACCTTGGCACTCTGAAGTTACCCTTTATACAGTCAGGATAAACAGTAGCTACCATTTATTTATTTAGAGTCCAATATGTAGTGAACATATTACAGATGGATTATGTCATTCAATCCTCCAAACAACCTTCTGATGTAGGAGCCATTACTCATTTTCTGTGCGGCCAGGCTAAAGCTCAAGGAGGGCTAAGTATGGAGATAGAGGCAGATTTAGGATTAGCTTCTCGTTCTGCCCAACTCCAAGGCCACGTGGCATTGACACAGCAGGTGGCCCAGGTGGGGAAAATGACCGCATTCAGTGGCAAGGTCACAAAACATCAACTGGTTCCACAGAGGTAACATGTATTACAACAGTTACAGCCAATAGTGAGCACTTACTGTATACCAGGTATTTCTATATATCTCATCTCTAATATTTAATTCTCATAATAACCCTGTGAGACAGGCTGATTGTTACCATGAAGCTAAGATTTGGAGAGGTTATCACCCATAACCTGGCAAGAGAGTGCACCAGCACTTGAACCCAGCTCTAGTGACCCCCACGTGCTTTTGCATCCATTTTACAGATGGGGATGGGGACACTGAGGCCCAGAGTTAATAAATAAACATTAAAATGTGAGCAATAGGGTATGAATTTATCAAATTAAAACTACTATAAAACTACCAGGAATGCCAGTGGCATCCTGCAATTGTAGATTTGGGGCCAAAGATCCTTCTCTTACTAGCTTTCTAATTTACATACTTTCTTTACCTGTGAAACAGAAATTTTAATGCATGCTCTCAGAACTGCTTTGAAATTTAAGAAGAAAATGGCTATAAAAGCATTTCAAAACTACAAAATGTGGTCTACACATCAAAAATCAGTATTATAATGATGAAGATTATATGGAAATATGGGAACATACACACCAAATAATGTCAAACGAAAGAAGAAAACATAACATAAAACGGTACATACATGAGTGATGATTACAAATGTCTCCTTTGGTTTATTGTCACTCAAGTCCCTTCAGTGCCAAGGACCACACAATCCAATCCTCATAATCATGACCCATCCACCTCAGAGACTTCTTCCGCACATAAAATAAAATTCAACTGCCCTTCCCCAGCTCCACGGCCAGGCATGATCTGGTCCTGCCAGTCCCCAACTCAACCCCAGCCAGTCTTCATTCACCCCACCGATGCCACCGACTTTTCTGTTCCTTGACTCAGGAGCATGCATTGGGCCCCATGGCCTTTGCACCTTCTGTCTCTCTAGGAATATGGTGCGCCTCACCTCTGCGCTCCTGATCTTCCCCAGCTTGAACTTCAGGGCTCTCGGCTTACCTGTCATAACTTTCCATCCTCAATTAAGTCCCTACCCATAGCATTGTGGTATCTATCACGGTGCCACAGTGTGTCTGATTTATTTTCTTCCTAACACGTGGCACACGGTGTCATTTTACTTTTACTTTGTTGATCATGTGTCTCAGATCTGCTTCTCTCACTGAACAGTAAGCACTGCAAAGGCAAGGGTCCTGTCTGTGGGCTTCACCACTGAAGGCCCAGCTGGCTGCCCCATAGGAGGTAGGTGCTTCGAAAATACGTATCCAGATGAAACAATAAATGGCTATGTGTTCTAACTTTCTTCACTCTGCAGAAGACAAAACTAAACTCAGGAGAAGTGGGTTTCCCTCAGTCACTGAGGCGCACGGTGGTCAAGCTAGAAGTAGAACTGAATCAGAATTAAATAAAAGTTAGAATTACTGTCTGGATTTGAACCGTCACCACCAGGCCAGGAATAAGGACAAGGAAGAAATGTATCAGCTGGAACTGGAAGTGGGGGAGGGGATGTGGAAATTTTTCATCTGCCCTGGAAAATTTTCTAATGGCTCTTAAAGGAGTTTTAATTTTTATTTATGTGATAGTTTATTCCTTGTCATTAACCAATGTCCAAATACTGATACTCCATGCAAAAATTCAAATTACCTATTTTCTCAGCCATATGGCTAATCCTATCTAATGGAGACAATTAATAGCAAAGGCAAAAGAGAGAGGCCATATGGCCACACTGTCGCATCTGTTCCATGGGACCTTGGCCTCTGGCTCAGCCTGGAACCAGAGGAGGATCCTGAGAACTCTGAAGCCCCTCGCCCTTCCTGTCCCAAGCCCTGTTTGTGCTGCCACCCACACAAGTTAACTGTTACTTTGGACCCAAACTGAGCTTTGCCCCCAACTTTCGCAACTCAGTGTATTCTTTGCCCAACAGAAACAACGGAAAGCTAACCCTGGTTGATGGTCCCCATGAAGGGGACAATGGAGGCACGCGAGAGGTCCCCAGGATGCATCAGCAAAGAAGGACATAGAGAGAAAAGGCAGACGCTGCCTTTCCACAGGGCTATCCTGGGGTGCGCTGGTCAGCTCCCAGCTTTCACACCCTTCCCGGCAGCAGCACACAGGCCTCTACAACAACCGGGCCTCCTTGAGACCTGCAATCTGATAGCCCACTGGACACATTCACCGCTCATTCAGCAAATGCATTTGCAGCATATCCTATGTGCCAGGCTCTGGGCTAGCGTGGGTATACGCTAAGATCTGAGAAAACAGGAAATAAGCAATGATTTTCCACATGTTGCAGGCAAGAACTATCATGGAGCTTCTTCCCCTGCCTGGTGGACAGGGCTGGTTCTGACCAAAACTCTTAATAGGTCCCACAGGTCTGACAATATAATCCAGAAATCTGAGCCAGGTGGGTTGGGAAGTAACTACTAGTCAGTACTTCAGACCCATGGGCATTAAACCTTCAGTGCAGACAATGCAAAGCCCGCTAAAAACAACAACAACAACAACAAAACAGACAAACAAACAAAAAAGCCCACCGAAGCCTATAGGTCCACCGAGAAACTGGTTCTAGTGCTCCTTCCATGACTCACCCACTCTGGACCCCTGCCTCCCTGCCTGGAATCCCAGATTCCATTAAGTGGACAAGGGGCAGGTCAGATCTTCCTAGCTCTGGCAATCTAAGCATCTGTAACATGAAGTAAAGCACTTTTTTTTCCGGTTCAGCAAAACACATTTTATTGAGATATCAAGAAGGGAAGAAGGACAAGGTAGAAGGCTTGTGGTATACCACCTAGAAAACCCCTTTTGGGGGGCGCCTGGGTGGCTCAGTTGGTTAAGCGACTGCCTTCGGCTCAGGTCATGATCCCGGAGACCCGGGATCGAGTCCCACATTGGGCTCCCTGCTCGGCAGCAAGCCTGCTTCTCCCTCTCTCACTCCCCCTGCTTGTGTTCCCTCTCTGGCTATGTTTCTCTCTGTCAAATAAATAAAATCTTAAAAAAAAGAAAGAAAACCCCTTTTGGGTTAGGATGCTGTATCTTTACCTGCGCCAACAAAAACTCCCATAAAGTTACAAATCGCATTTGACTAAGTTTGCCTATCTCTCTAATCCTTACTCTTCTTAAACCCACGAGCAATACTAAGCTAGAAGCAACAAGCTTCAGACCAGTGGAGGCTGGCCCAGTCTGGATGGCCCGGCCCCACCTCCCATTCCAGGCCCCTGTGCTCGGGAGTCCTTGCTTGACGTTGGGGAAATCCCTCCTCTGCTTCACATCTCAGTGTTCTTGTCTGTAAAATGAGAGGTCTAGGCTGGACTACCCTTGAGCCTTGCTTTCATTGCTAATATGATACAATTCTTTCCACCACTCAGTGGCTAATGGACACACTATCACAGAGACAGTTGCCCATCATGTGAGCTGCTGCCACCAAGATGAGAAGAGGCAGGGGACCGGGACCACACTGTAGTTAAGAAGTCAGGACAGGTGATGGACACATAAGACCTGGAAACA
This sequence comes from Spilogale gracilis, assembly GCA_004023965.1. Classification (NCBI taxonomy): domain Eukaryota; kingdom Metazoa; phylum Chordata; class Mammalia; order Carnivora; family Mephitidae; genus Spilogale; species Spilogale gracilis. The sequence continues at coordinate 64,683 of PITA01005875.1, forward strand.
CCAGGACCTGGGAACAGCTGTGAGAAACAGGACCAGAGGTGAGGAAAAAGTCAGAAACATCAAGATTTTGAGACTGAAAATAGAAAAAAAATAATGATACTACTGAAAATCAATTTGACATAGTGATTTAGAGCATCAATGCTAAAATCAGGTCATCTGGATTTGAACCCGACATTTGCTCCTGACCAGCAGTATGGACCTCAGATTACTTAAACTCTCTCTGCACTTCAGGTACCCCATCTACAACACAAGGAAATAACAGTACTTTGTGGGGTTCTAAAGAATTAATCCAGTTAATAAACCACTTAAGTGACTAGCCAGCTTGTTTTAAGGGTTTCCTTCTATTACATTACATAATAATGTTATATTTTACTATCACAATTATCACTAAGACAGATAAGATACACAGATTCTAATTTCCACTCTCTGACTAGTGACCTTAAGATTCATATTCCTACCTGTAACATTAAGGACTTAAAAAAAATAGTCATTGTTTCTCAGACTAGAATATATATTCCTGAGGGTTTAAATATGAGGCCTCTGTGAGGATTTTAAACATTTTATGTTTTCATTTCAGTGGTCATCTAAACAAATTCAAATAAACATAACTGAATTTTCTGAATGCCTACTTTATAACTACTTCTGGCACAAGATATCAAAGCCCAAGTTTGTATTTGTGCCAGTGATTATGTTGGCACCAATATAATGTAGCAGACTAATGAGAAAGGAACAGATGCAGATACAATTTATAAATGATGAGATTGGACTAAATGAAATCCAAATGACACCAAATGAAGGTCACTGGAAAAGTGCTTGAAGAATGGAATCATTAGCACATAGTAATATAGACTGTCCAGGCAGCTGTCTTACTATATTAACAATATGAATTTGAATTATATTGGTTTTACAATTTTGTTTGCATTTCATCTGTAAGTATGCAGGGGTCGTATGGTTGTGTAATAATCTCTAAGTGCAGAGGTTTATATCTAGTTTCACATATGTCCACATTTAAGTAACATTACAATAAAAAAGAAATTTCATGAACACAAGGGGACCGTGACATTTTCATTCTTTAAAAAAGGTCCAAGCATTATGCTAGCTTGAGAAACACTAATTAAATTCTCTCAAAGGTCTCTTATGGCTCTCTGAGTCTAAGAAAGATAATCATTTTGGTTATAGACATGTTAAGCCTGGTTAAGATAGCCCAGTGGGGATCCAGGCTTAGAACTCAGGAAAAGAGGCAAGGCAGAAAACAGATTTAGAAGCCAACTATAGGGGTGCCTGGGTGGCTCAGTTGGTTGGGTGTCCGCCTCTTGATTTTGGCTCACGTCACGCTCTCAGGGTGGTGAGAGAGAGCCACATGCTGAACTCCATGCTCAGCAGGGGTTTCTGCTTAAGATTCTTTCTCCTTCTCTCTCTGCCCCCTGCGTTCTCTCTCTCTCTCTCTCTCAATCTCTCTCTCTCTCTCAAATAAATAAATAAATCTTTAAATAAAAAAGAAGCCAACTACAGATCAGTGCGGCTAAACCCAGGAGACTAGATGGGGTGTCCAAGAGTGTTCGGAGCTAGACAAGCCAAGAGCCTTCCCCTTCCTCCCTGTAAAAATACCATTCACCCAAGGATAAAGATGATCTTCTCGGGATTACACAAAGAATTCTGTGTCCCATCCAGCAAATGAATGGCATAGAACCCTCCACAGAAACCAAAGAAATCTCAGTTTTATATTCCTCTAGGCTTGCAGTCAGAGCTGAGAGAGTCCACGCTGACATGAAGAGATCTAGTCTCTCTAGGAGCTGGGTCATTAACTCACTTCATTCCCACCTCCCAGAGACACATGGGCCCTCGGGTGCTCTTGGAGAGCCAGGAGGCCCCCAGGGCTGCAGCAAAGGAAAGAATGGGATGGTCATGGGCAATTCTGTGACAGATTCCAGAGATCAGAACTCGTGCCCAGGCAGCAGCACACACTAAAACTAACATTTCTGCCTGGCTGCTAGTCTTCCCTCTCTGGTAAGCAATAGGGCTAGTTCAGGACCACACAGACCTGTGCCCCCTAGGGCCAGAGTCACTCGGTCCCTTTGAGAAAACCAAGAAGATTCCCTCTCCTCCTTCCAATGAACCCAACTCAACACCATGAAGAAGAGCAGGGGAGAACCACGCCCGACCACCCCCCACCAGAGGAACCCAGGCTTACTGTTTGTCTTCTTCTGAAAGTGAGGTTCTTCCACAGCAGCAACCTCAGCTGAGGCCAGTAAGCCATGTTACCTCGGCTAGCACCACCAGGGGCCCGTGGAGGCAGTGGCCGCAGCTCACGGCAGGGCCGCTCTGGCTGGTCATTAACTGAAAGATAAAGCAGGGGGTGGGGGGGGGAGAGCTCTATCAGTTACTGCTGCAAAGCCATACGCCAGCGAGGGCTGTTGCTCCAGCCTCCTCACCTGAGACCTCAAGACCCAGACAGGTGTCCTCATTGCTCTCAGGAAGTCCTGAGTCCCTAGCTTGCGGCTTTGGGGTTCTCCTGTAAATGGAGATTCTGGAGGCTTTCCAGCAGCCGCCTGGAAGCTAGTCATTATAATCTTAATCATTTTAGCTCCATTGCTGTGATCATCTGGGAGTGAAAAATGTGCTTATGAAAACAGACTGAAGCGTTGGGTCAAAATACTGAGGTTGGAAATGGCCTACGGGAATCCCAGGGACCCACCTCCCCTCTCTAAGAAAATGCCTCCCTTCACATAAAATGTTAGCCGCGGTTATAAATTTTGCCTCAAATCTGAAGTAATTTATGCTATTTCTTAAAATCTGCTGTGGGGTGCATTTTCATCTGGCCATGCAGTCGTGTCCTCCAAATGATAAGTGGCACCAGAGAGCAGTTTCCCAATCTGGAATGCCACAGTGCATCTTAGAAGACGATGAGGAAACACCAGGGAAGTGCCATTGACACCTGGTTCCCAGGTGATGGGGACAATCCTGGCACCAGGTGTCTATGGACAGAAAACAATACCCTGTGGAGAAACAAGTGGGCTAATTCAGGTGGAGAGCAGCAAGCGCCCACTGTCCAGACACAGGCACACCCTGGCTCTGCTCCACCCGCACCCCTGCCTGGGGCCCATGGGTGCCTCGGAGGAGGACTGCTTCTCCATGCTGGGGGAAGGGATAGTTCTCATAAATGGGGGATACAACGTTCTGTGTGTCCCAGCTGCCCCCCAACAATCTTATTGAATGCTGGAATTTATACTAAGCAGCCATACTAAAATTAAAGTTGGGGAAGGGGCAGAAAGTGAAAAGTAGAAGGAGGAGGGAGGAACACACAGCTCAAAGCTAGGCCCTGCGGGCACTTGGCAGGTCTTGACAGAAACTTTACTTCTAAATAGCTCAGTTTATCACTGTGGCCCCGAGTAGAGCAGAGGTGGGAGTGGGATATTAGGTATGAGGAACAAATAGCAAACACAATGAATGCAGTGGCCACTTATGGCTACAAAACCAAGTATTAGATAAAAATCTGAGTCCAAATGAGATCTCAATGCAAAGATCAGCCTCCAGCGGGATTTTAATTTTTTGTTCCCTACCCCTCAAGGACTTGTATTTAAAACCTCTAAATCAGAAATGAGATCGGTGGGAGTTTTCAGGGTCAGAGAAGAGAGAGTGACCCTACTACTACATTATGTGTTTTAATTCATTCGTTGACAATTCAACAAATCAGGAATTTCTCCAAAATATTCAAGCTTTAAGACCTATGTCTTTTCTTTATCATTTGCTCAGTAAATCGCTAGGACACGGAACACCCCCCTCCCAAATTTCTCACCACAGAAAGAAGAGTTAAAGCAGCAGTTCATCTGTTCTGATCCTAATTTGTTGTTTAAAGATGTCCACTGACCTCCCAGGCACTGAGAGCCAGAATGGGACTGTGAAACATGTTTGTAATCCCAAATTGTTTTGTAAGTGGCCTACGATAGGACCTGAAATAAATAATTAGCTAGATCTTCCTCATGCAAAACCTGCTCTCCAGGAATCACTTAGTTGATTTACAAGCTACAGGAATATTTTCAGATCCCAAGGTGACAATGAGGAGGTTGGAATGCAAGTTTGTAATTTAAAAAGATCAATTAATGTAGCAGAAAGAGCCCCAATAGGACTTCACCCCAGCTTCCCAACTACGTGCCCTTGGCCAAACCTTTATACTCTCTGGGCATCAATTTCCTCATCAAAAAAATGCAGATGACAATGCCTAGCTTGTATGATGTTCAAAAGACTAAATGAGAGAATATAAATAAGTGCCTGGCACAGTACATGGCACTCTGTAAATGCCAAAGAAATGAGTTCCCTTCTCCCCACTTTTCTCTGTTCTATCAGTACCTTCTAAGAGAGAAATGGTTATGTCCTGTTCAAACAGTCATTTCTACTCTATTATTTCTAGCAAACCCATCATGGGTTTCGGAAAGGTAGTAGGGGCCACATAGGAAAGATAAAATCTGAATGGCCTAGTGTTAGAGACCTCATGGCCAAACCAGAGCACAGAATCGCCCCCACCAAATCTGAGGGGAAAATCTCAGAGGAAAAGAAGACACACTTCAATAGAGTGTTCATGAGTTGAGGAAGCCAGGAAGAGGTTTTTGGAGACTATTTTCCTGAAAGCAGAATTTTGGGATCTCTAAACGAGGGTTCTGAGCCCAGGGAGAAGGTTGTTAGGAACAAGTAGCCCAGAGCAGCACTGATACACACAGACAGGCTTCTTCCCCCGAATCCCCCATGCACCTTGGCATGGCCCTGGCCTCCTGCATACTTCCCGCCTCCCACTTGAGAACACAGTGATCGTTGCTGGAGCAACTCCGTCCACAAAGGAGAGTTTGGCAATGCCCAAACCCCTCTGCTCAGGTAACTGAAGCCAAGGGGACATTTCTACATCAGTTTTCCATGAAGTGGACAAACAAACCCAAACCAAAAAGAATGCAGTACTATGTACTAGATTTCTCAATGTTTCAAAGTTAGTCCCACTCTTGCTTCTGCCCTTATGCACATTTCCAGTTACTGGCTGGAAAGGGTCCGACTTTACAATCACTGCCAGTCGATAGGCCACGCTCATCCCACTCCTGGGCGACCACAGAAGCCACTTCACTGGTTTTCCCGCCTCCAGTCGTGCCCCCTCCCGTCCACTTATCACAGAGCTGCTGCAGTTACTCAATGAAACTGTATCCACATACCCTATCCCCCTCCTAGAACCCTTCGCCAGCTCCCCACTGCCCTGGGATGAGGTCCAACCTCTGTCGTGGTTTAGCCATCTCCCTGATGACTCCTACCTCCTCACACTGCTCCCCACCTCCTAAACCATGCCTAGAAGAAACTACTTCCAGGCTCCGAATGGGCCAAACTCTCTCTGACTCCTCGGTGTGTTCCCTGCCCCGGAAACCCTTTCTCCCAGCACTGTCACTCTGGTTAACTCTCCTCAGTCTTAGGTCCCCATTGAGCTGCCCCTTGCCGCGGGTCCTGCCCTGATGGCCGCCCTTGCGCTGACACTGAAATGCCCGACGTCACGAAATCCCCCTTCCCAAAGACCACCAGAGTCGTGAGCCAAAGCCAAGCGGCAAGGGTTGTTTAGTGCAGGTCCGAGCCTGGACCTCCGTGCACCACACAAGCAGTGACGCCCCGAGAGGTCCCGTCCTGGGTTGGTGTAGGGTTTTTATACACAGGCACAAACAAGTGCAGAACTTTCCAGGGGATGTCTGTCTCATTTGGATTGGCTGTGGGCACGCGAGTCAGCTAGCAAGTGTACAGAAGCGGAACAAGCTGGTTAGGCTTCAGTTTACTGAGTACACAGCGGGGGGAGGGGGTGGCCTTGGCTCTCCATTCCCCCCTTTCTCTAGGCCCTGAGGAGCCAATCTTGGGTCCTATGTCTCAGTCTCAAGCTCGGTGTTTAGGGGCTGATATTGTGTCCTCAGCGCCAGTATTTGAATGGCATTTATCCTGTCTCTGACAAAATTCATGGCCTTATTGAGCACAATGGGGCCTATGGGAAGAAGGAGGAGGAGAATTATGAGGGGTCCGGCTAAAGTGGAGAGCAGGGTGGTTAGCCGGGGCGAATGATTGAACATGTTTCAAACCAGCCCTGTTGCTGTTCCCTTTCCTGTTTGCGTTTAGTAAGGCCCTCTCTAACTTTGGCCATAGACTCCTTAACTATTCCTGAATGGTCAGCGTAGAAACAACATTCTTCATTTAGGGCAGCACACAGTCCTCCCTGTTGGAGAAAGAGTAAGTCTAACCCTCTTCTATTTTGAAGGACAACTTCTGACAGGGACGTCAGGGACTCTTGGAGGTGGGAAATTGAAGTTTCTATCTGTTCTATGTCCAGATAGATTGCTGCCCTGAGACTATTATAGTGGGTGTTTTGTACGGCCAGGGAGGCAACACCTGTCCCTGCGCCTGCTAATCCTATCCCCAACAGCGTGGCGATATGGTCAGGGCCCAGACAGGTTCTCTTTTATTCCATCCACGGGGCTTGGCCCCGTACCACTGAAACACCTGCTCATCTGAGCGGTAGATGATTTTGGGAAGTAACTGTACTAACACACAGAAACCTTTTGTCCGGTTTAGAACCTGACCATGAAAGCAGAGGGTAAGGCCTGTAGAACATGCCCACCAGCTATTATGAGGAGGCAGATAATAGCTTGTGTTAGCTATAGGTTCTGTCTTATTGCACAGGGGCTGGTACTAGCGTGCGGGGGATCCCACACAAAGTCCCCTGTCCTGACACCGACTGTAAAGTGAGTCCCTGGATCGTTTGGTTCCATCTACAGGCATTAGGGACGTGGGTTATGTTGTACTGCCCCAATATTGCAATTCCCTCATAGAAGGGAGGCTGGATGTCATAGCAGAGCCAGCAAGATCGGGTCAGGTAGGGTTTAGTGGCGTTGAAGAACCTGTAGGCCTGAGACATTAGGTTCCAAAGGGGGTTAGGAGAGGAGGGCTCTGTGGGTTGGGGGTAGGAGTGGAAGTGTTGGATGGTTTAGGAGATAACGAGGGGGAGGTGGCGGTTGTCTGTGGCCGCGGCAGCACAGGGGCCGGGGCGAGAGCTGAACTGGTCCTATAGCGACTTTAGGGATCTCTAAAGAAAGCCTTATAGTTAACGTTAGACCGTCGTCGTAACGTTCCTTATAGAATCTAAGGCCCCAGGTGTATCCCCGTACCCAGTCTGTTTTATTCTGGACTGGGTAAAGGTTATTTTAAGAGGGTGACACCACTTGCTCTGACAGTCTGGGTTTTTGTCCAGCTGGGGTGGCTCCTGGTGTGGGAGTAATTTGCTGTCACGGTTATATAGTCCCAGCCTGAGGTGGGTTTCCAATAAGTGTCACCAGTGGTTTCGCAGCCCCAACTGCGACAATAAAAGTTGGCTGCTCCATCACATCTGTGGGTCCAACCTCTGGGTCTATGGTACCCGGGGCATACATAGAAGGGGAGGGTTCTTAACATACTTCGCCTGTCCCAGGTTCCACACCCTCCTCAAGGATCCAACCCGTATCGCTCCGGGGGGGATGGTTGTGAGGGGGGCTTCTGGAGGTCAAGGTAATTTTCCAAGTCCCAGTCTGTTGGGGCTCCTATAGCTAATTTACAAACGTCAGGGTATAGGTCAGGCCACCAGGTGTAGGGAGTAGCAGTGCGTGATATATTCCACACTGTGAGGCCCATACCATTAATAACTTGCCAGGTCAGAGTAGCTGGGGCATGGGGATTAGCCAGAGCATTGACAACATAATCAAAACTGTGGCAAGGCCCCACGTGTTGGTTACTGAGGGGGAAGGTTCCGGCGCAGGGTGAGCTTCAGGGGATTGGTCTTACTGCGGTCGACTGTCCAGGCTGGGTTTTTTTCCGAGGGCTCGATGAAGTCCAGGAACGGATCCGCTGGTTTGGCGTGGGTGTAGTGGATCCAGGTAGCCACTCCGTCCACCTTGAGGGCCATGGGTGTTGTCAGGATGACCTGGAAAGGTCCTTTCCACCTCGGCTCTAGAGTTGCCTAGCGGTGGCGTTTAACGAGCACCCAATCTCCCGGCCGGTAGCGGTGTGGCATTGGTGGAGGTCCGGTTTCATAGACCTCTCTTAACTTCGGCCAGACCTTTTCATGCACCCTTTGCAGGGCTTATAGAGAAAATTAAAAATCAAAATTATCATCCTCCCCATTTCTGACGAATTTTTCTTTTAGGTTAGGAACTATGGGCAGCGGCCTGCCATGCACTATTTCATAAGGAGTAAGGCCCAACTTATAAGGGGAGTTACGGACCCTGAACAGAGCGTAGGGGAGAAGAACTACCCAGTTTGCGCCAGTCTCCATGGTTAATTTAGTTAAGGTCTCCTTTAAGGTTCGATTCATTTTTTCTACCTGTCCTGAGCTTTGGGGCCTATACGCACAATGTAATTTCCAATCTGCCCCAAGAATGGAGGCCAATCCCTGACTTGCCTTTGAGACGAAGGCTGGTCCGTTATCTGACCCTATGACAACCGGGAAGCCATACCTGGGTAGGATTTCTTCTAATATCTTCTTGGCTACAATCTGCGCCGTTTCGCCCTTGGTGGGGAAGGCCTCAGTCCATCTTGAAAAGGTGTCTACAAAGACTAACAGGTACCTATATCCATATTTTTCAGGCTTTATCTCAGTGAAATCAACCTCCCAATAGGCTCCTGGTCTGTCTCCTCTCTGCCTTGCCCCCACATTTTGGGGGTTGTTACTTGCATTATTAAGCTGGCAGACTACACAACTTTCCACAATCTGATCAACCATATCTGAAGCTTTTCTGATTCTCAGCCCCGTTTGTCTTACTAAATCCTGCATTCTTCTTGTACCTAAGTGGGTGCAGCGGTGAATCCGTTCCAGCACCCGCCTGCCCAGTCTTTCGGGAAGCACGATGTTGCATTTGGAGTCCTTCCACCAGCCATTATGGACCTGGGTCATAGGGAGTTTTTTTTATCCATTGGAGATCTTCTTCAGAGTATTCGGGTGCTGGAGGCAAGTCCCAAGGCCCTGGGTCGGGCAACTGCAAAACTAGAGACTGCATTGGGGCCCAAGCTATATTTTTAGCCGTCTGGTCCGCCAGGTTGTTACCGCGGGAGACTGGGTCTGTTGATTTCTGGTGTCCCGGGCAGTGGACAATCGCCAATTTTTTTGGTTCCCAGAGAGCAGCTAGCAAGGCTAAGATTTCCTCCTCGTTTTTAATGTCCTTCCCCTCTGCTGTGAGGAGCCCCTTTCTCTATATATTGCCCCATGCACATGAGCAGTGGCGAAAGCATAGTGGCTGTCAGTGTACACGGTCAGTTTCCGATTTTTTCCCATCTGTAGAGCTTAGGTTAGGGCTATTAGTTCTGCTCTCTGGGCTGACGTCCCCGGAGGCAGAGGTTCTGCCCAGACTATTTCAGTCTCTGATACCACAGCCGCCCCCGCGTATCTCCGACCTTGATGGATGAAACTGCTCCCATCAGTGAACCACACGACGTCTGCATCTGGCAACGGCCGGTCTTTTAAATCCTCTCTTATTCCATGTACTTGGGCCAAAATCTCGGTGCGGTCATGGAGCGGCGCACCCAGGTTGGGGTCGGGCAGAAGTGATGCAGGGTTGAGAGCGGTTGGGGGCATGAAAATAATTCTGAGAGGGTTAAGCAACAGTCCCTGGTAGTGAGTCTGGCACTGCTGAGCCAGCGGTCAGGCGGCTGCTTGAGGATGTTTTCGATGGCGTGTGGGGTAGTAACCCGTAGCTCCTGTCCCATAGTTAATTTATCAGCGTCTTTTACCATCAAGGCAGTAGCTGCTATCATCTGGAGGCATGGAGGCCATCCGGCTGCTACTGAATCCAGCTTTTTAGACAGATAAGCTACTGGCCGCCGCCATAGACCCAGGTGTTGGGCCAAGACCGCCTTGGCTATGCCCGGGCTCTCGTCCAAAAACAGCTGGAAGGGCTTAGAGATGTCAGGGAGCCCCAGGGCGGGCGCTGACAATAGGGCAATTTTAATCTGTTGGAAGGCAAGGTCAGCCTCCTCCATCCAGCAAAAGGGTTGCTGGTCTTTGGTGGCCTGATACAAGGGCTTGGCTAGCTCCGCAAAGCCTGGTATCCACAGCCTACAGAACCCAACTGACCCTAGGAACTCCCTTACTTGCCGTTGCGATTGGGGCCGGGGAATGCGGCGGGCTGTCTCCTTCCGAGCAGGAGTCAGCCAACTCTGCCCCCCTTTCAGTAGGTATCCCAAATAGGTTACCTCTGATTTGCAGATCTGCGCTTTTTTTGCCGATGCCCGATAACCTAGGTCTCCTAGGACTTGCAGGAGGTCCTCAGTTCCCTGGATACAGGCGACAGGGGTGTGGGCAGCTATTAAAAGATCATCAACATACTGCAATAGAGTTAGGTTAGAGTGCTGTTGCCTGTACTCACTCAGGTCTTCATGAAGGGCTTCATCAAACAGAGTTGGAGAGTTTTTGAATCCCTGTGGTAGTCTGGTCCACATCAGTTGGCCATTTATGCTCCTTTGCGGATCAGTCCATTTGAATGCGAAAAGTTCCTGGCTTTTTGGGGCTAAGGGCAAGCTGAAGAAGCCATCTTTTAAGTCCAAAACAGTGTAGCATTGTTTTTCTGGGTCCAGGGTACTTAGGAGGGTATAGGGGTTGGGTACAGTTGCATGTATGTCTATTACCCGCTTGTTAACTTCCCTCAAGTCCTGCACTGGCCTATATTCGCCGCTATGGGGCTTATGTACTGGCAGCAGTGGGGTGTTCCATGCTGAGTGACAGGAGCGCAGGACCCCCTGGTCTAGGAGGTGCCAGATATGGGGCGTGATTCCCATCCGTGCTTCCAAGGGCATAGGGTATTGTCGCACTCGCACACAGGCACAAACAAGTCCAGGTTTAGTTTCTATGTAAAGGGCCGGGCGGTGTTTAGCCAGTCCCATTCCTCCAGTTTCTGCCCATGCTTCAGGGAAGTATTGGAGCCAAAAGTCCATGTCCCGGTTAGGAGGGGCAGGCTCCTGGTGGAGTCTATATTCATCATCCAAGGTTAGGGTCAAGATAGATACTGTTTTATTCTGGGAGTCAGTCACTTCGGGCCCATCTGGTAAGAAATGGATCTGGGCTCCCATTTTTGTCAGTAGGTCCCTTCCCAGCAGGGGGCTCGGACTTTCAGGAATGACTAGAAAGGAGTGGGTCACTTTTCCCGTCCCCAAGTCCACAGTCCTTTTTGTAGTCCAAGGATATCTTTTAACTCCTGTAGCCCCCTGCATCCACGAAGTATGGGTGGACATTTTACCCTTGGTCTTCGTCAACACTGAATGTTGAGCCCCTGTGTCAACGAGGAACTAAACTGGAGTCCCCTCCACTTGTAGGGTTACCCTGGGTTCGGGGAGGGGGTCCGAACCTTGAGCCCCTCAGTCTGAGTCCTGGGTGAATAGGATCGGAGTAGTTTTTGGCTGGTAGTGCTGCTGAGGTGGGTTTTTTTTTCCTTTGGACAATCCCGCACCCAGTGCCCTTTTTCTTTACAGTAGGCACATTGGCCTTTATCCAGTGGGCGTCTAGGTGGGCGGGGGTTTTGTGACCGCCCGCTTGGGGAGTTTGTTCTTTTTGAACGAAAACAGCTAGGACCTTAGTCATTTCCTTAGTGGCTTTAAGTTGCTTATCCTCAAGGGCGTCTCAGTTGTTGTATACCCGCTGTGCAATGCGGAGTAGGTCCTGTATCTGCTTCCCTTCCAGATCCTCCAATTCTTGGAGTTTTTCCTTAACATCTGGGGCTGCCTGATTCACAAAAAACATTACAACTGCTGCCTGATTTTCTGGGGCTTCTGGATCCATAGGGGTGTACTGTCTAAAGGACTCCATCAATCTTTCTAAGAAGGTTGCAGGGCTTTCTGTCTTACCTTGTGCTATAGAGTAAACCTTGGCCAAATTGGTAGGCTGGCGTGCTGCAGCCTGGAGACCAACCATTAGAGTCTGGCGATAAATGAGCAGTCGTCCCCTACCTTCTGCAGTGTTATAGTCCCAGTCAGGTCGGGTCAAGGGAAAAGCACGGGTGAAGGGTGATAAGGAGGGGTATCCAGGGACAGTAAGTCCTGGTTATCAGGTAGGATGGGGGACGTAGGTGCGCTGGGCGTGCATGGTTTTGGGAGGTTTGTGGACCGGGCGGCCAGAATCCTGCAACTTCCTGATGACAGGAAGGGCGCCATCCGGGGGGGGGGGGTGGTTTCTACAAGATCCTGCCAAACTATGATATAAGGGGCCTGGTCCAGGTGGCCTGTCTTCCCTGGCGAGAGAACTTGGGCTTTAACTTTAGCAATTATGGGCAAACAAAAAGTGCCCTCAGTGGGCCCACCAACGCCAAAGGTTGGCCACTCCAAGCGGCAGAAGGTAACAAGTCTGGATCTCCGGATGTCCAGGCTTAAGTTGTTTCCCCTAGTCCTGACATCTCCAAAGTTTGCCAGGAGGAGGGAGAGGGGTGTGCTCTGGCTCTGGCCCATAGTTCCTAATAGAAGGAAAAAGAATGGGATGGGATGGAATGGAGGCAGGACACAGGGGGGCCTCGATGGCTGGTGGTGGTTCCAAGTGGCTGGAAACAAGTAAGAGTTAGAACGCAGGCACTTAGGACGCAGGCGCAGTGGCGAGGAGGGGGAAACAGATACTGATGGCCTTGTAAGAGGCCGCTCACGGGTACTGGGGGACGTCTCCCACCGGTCCCAGCCGGCCATCCTAAAGCACGTCCGCCAGGACCTTGCCAGTTACCAGAAAACAGAACAACCCAGGACAGAGATAGAGAGTTCGGCCGGCCTACTTGCCAATCGGTGTCAGGGGACGACCCGTTGGCCAGAGGTCTGGTGGGCTTGGGGGGGAGATCCCGGACGAGCCCCCAAATGAAATGCCCGAAGTCGCGAAATCCCCCTTCCCAAAGACCACCAGAGTCGTGAGCCAAAGCCAAGCGGCAAGGGTCGTTTATTGCACGTTCGAACCTGGACCTCCGTGCGCCACACAAGCAGTGACGCCCCGAGAGGTCCCGTCCTGGGTTGGTGTTAGGGTTTTTATACACAGGCACAAACAAGTACGGAACTTTCCAGGGGTTTGTCCAGTTGTGGGGAACCGTGATTGGTTGACATTTAAACAAGGATGTTTGTCTCATTTGGATTGGCTGTGGGCGCGCGAGTCAGCTAGCAAGGGTACAGAAGCACAACAAGCTGGTTACGTTTCAGTTTACTGAGTACACGGCGGGGGGGGGGGTGGCTTTGGCTCTCCAACACCTGGCTTAGGAGCCCCTCCGGGGTGTTCCCAGGGATGCCTGTTTTCCCTGGAAGCAGTTCTCTCACATTCCAAGTCTGCAGAGACCATTCCTGTTTCTGTCATCACTGTTCCCAGTACCTGGCATATGGTAAGCAGTCAGGGAATGTTTGCTTATTTAATTAACTAAGACATGGACAAGAGGAATAGGGTTTCAGGATGTAGGGTGGTGGTGTTTCTGGGCCTGCGGTAACTGATTTCTCAAGCTTGATTAACTGATTCCGGCAAATTGTCCCCCGAGAGGGAGCTCAAGGTTCAGCAGGCTCCTACCACAGGGTCTGTGGCCACAAAGGACTGTTGAGCTTTCCCAGGTGATTCCTGGTCCATCTGGGAAAATGTAATTAAATTACAGTCTACTTCCCACAAATACCAGGTTTAGCTAAGGCCCGAGCAAGCCATCCCAAAGCCAGCAGAGCCAGGAAATCTGCCTTCTGCCAATCTCCACACTCACATCCTAGGTGCTGCTCTCCCACTCTGGCCCGTCATCAGTCACTCAGGTGGACCATCCTTTGCCAAAATGTAACATAGTTTCCACACCCTCACCTTCTTTTGTACAGTATGAACCTAGTGGAAGTGACTCTTCTAATCTTTTGCTTTTAAGTAGGCTCCATGCCCAGTGTGGAGCCCAGTGTGGGGCTTGAACACATGACCCAGAGATCAATTCTGAGCTGAGATCAAGAGCTGGACAAAACCGAGTAAGCCACCCAAGTGCCCTAGAACTTTTCAAATCTTTAATCAATTTTTTAGAGAAATGTTCACATCAAATGCCCCTGGTATTATAAAATTATTAGTATCTAGAGAATACAACAGGCTGAAAACATAACCTTCTCAAATAAGCAAAGCTGCTGAACATCACTACTTACAGAGAAATAAAAATTAAGACCACAATGAAATACTACTACACATCTGCTGGAACTATTAAGATTTAAAATTTTAAAGGGCTAGCAAGTGTGTGAAGCAACTCAAACTCCCATATATTGCTTATGGGAATGTAAAATGGAACAGACACTTTGTAAAACAGTTTGGCAATTTCTTGTAAAGTTACACACAGATTTATCATACAGCCCAGCCATCTCATGCTAGAGTATTTACCCAAAATAAGAGGGCCTGTGTTCACGCAAACACTTGTGTGTGAATGTTTATAGAAGTCTTGTACAGAATAGCCAAAACTGAAAATAACCCAAATGTCCATCAACTAAGGATTAAATTAAAATGAAATACTACTAGGCAATAAAGAAAAAACTGATAGGTACAACAGCATGGATGACTCTCAAAAGCCTTATGCTAAGGAAAATACACAAGACACAAGAGACTGCCTCCTATAAGGACTTCATCTACATATTCTGAAGAGGTAAAACAATGAGGACACAAATCAGATCAGTGGTAACGGGTGGAGGTGAAAACAATGCAAAAGAAGCACTGAGTGATGGAAATATGCTAGATCATGATTATGGTAGCTGTTACACAACTATAGACACTTATCAAACCTCACGAAACTTTAAAAGGGTAAATTTAATTGTATATAAATTCTACATCAATAACCTGACCTCCTCACTCCAAAAATCACTTGCCTTCCATTATAATAGACTAACCTGACCTCCTCCCCCCAAAAATCACTTGCCTTCCATTATAATAGTTAATCTACTCCATCTAATCATGCCTTTGAGCATAAAGTATAAAGTCTGATTATTGTGTGATTCACTAGCAAGGTAAATAGTGGATAAGATATTCACTGCATATTCATTCAACAAACAAGGAAGCCTTCACTCTGCAAGGGTCCCATCAGCACAACAAATATCTACTGAGTGCCTATTACGTGCCAGGTTCTATTCTAGACACTGGAAATTCTGCAAAGTTCTTGTTCTTGTGGAACTTCTATTCTAGGTGGAATACCAACAAATAGCAGTGGGTTGTTAAGGCAGTGGGCAGAAGGAGTAATAAAGAAAAATAAAGCAGTCAGGGGAAAGTATGTGGGGGGAGGGTTAACCCCTTTCAGAGGAAGTGCCTTTAGGACAGTGAAATGACACTGGGCTATGCTACTAGCAAAACCCTCACCAGATGACAGCTACAATTGTGAATTCTTTCAACTTTTCCCTAAACCAATACCCAGAATGTCAGATAGACTCAGTGACGCTAGCAAAAGAAAGGAAAAAAAAAAACAACTATAATTATAGGTTTACAGGAAGCTTGGTATGAAGAGGAAAGTATAGGACCCCAGTCAGCACCTACCCCACTGCTCTCCCACCCACTCCCTTCCTCACCAAAACTTGTGCCTCTTTTGAACATCACGTGTAGGTTTCAAAGAGAGATATAAAATATAAAGAGGAAACGAGGGGAGAGAAAGAAGAAGTCCTGCTCAAAGACAAGGTAGGAGGGTTTTTTCCTCACTTGGCAAAGTCAAAAGAAAAACAGGAACTACTTCCCGTGACTGCCTTCTACCCTTCTCAAGCATTAAATCTGTGTACGGAAATGTAACGGGGAGAAAAAAATTCACATGTTTGCACTTCTGCCAGGAACTCCTCTTAATCTCTGCAGTAACCAAAGGGTTGGTTGGCGGGTTTCCTTCCGGCAGGAACCCTGGGAGCACATGAAGCCAGGCTTAGAGCCACAGAGCTGAGCTGTCATCTAAGGCGGGCTGGGGCGGGGGCAGGGGGATCGGGACGGGATGGACCACCACGACAATGACTCCTCAGCCAGGGCTTGTGCCAGGGGAGGACCATCCTCAAGCAAGGGACCACACCATCACCACTTCTCACTGGGGCAGAGAAGGTGGCCCCTCTAGGCAGAAGGGAACAAGCCCTCGCAAGGCCCTACCCGAGCCGATTATCTCATTAGCAGATAGAAAGAGTGCCATGTGGTTTTGGAGACCTATTTCCCCCCACACCCCTGCCCCAACCTTATAGAGAAGCTGAAGCCTCCCAAAAAGCAAGTGACTTGCCCAGACTCAACCTCTAGAGTTAGAGCTGTCCCCACACTTCTCAAGAAGTAACTTTTTTCCAACAACTGTCCTGTGCTCTTTTTGTCATATTTCTCCTACAGTTCTGTTCATTCTCCCAAACACATTTTTCTTACAAGTTCTACCCAAATAGTTCATACACCCAGAACATGCAGTCAGCAACTAGTTTTCATTTTTCCAAAACAGTGGTCTTATGACTGTCAGTCCTCTAAATTTCAATTAATAAGCAAATAAAGTGTATGTTCTACTTCATTGACAAATGTCTACATAGTTACTAGGAGTAGACAGAAGCTGAAATTTGTGACATCAGCTTAGCATCTTAGCATCTCTCCCGATGAAACGTCTTATATTAATAAACAGCCCACCAGAAACCTATGAAGCAGCAGGTAGATTTCAGGCAGAATTTAACCATACGACATATGAATTGAAAATGAGTCGGCACTAAAGCTTAACTGATTGCCTATTCATGAGATGCTGATACAAGAGCAAGAACCCCAGATGCTGATGTCCCCTCATCTCCAGAGAGTTATGGAGGGTCCTGTAAAATTAGGATAGGAAACCCATAAGCCCAGCAGAGCACGCCTGCTTTGGAAAAGGTCTGTTCCTTAATTGCATCCCTGAACATACGGCTCTGAATCAGTTACCACGTTCAGGGAAAAGGCTAATGAGATTACTGACAGTCAGAAAACCCACTGCAAGAGGCTCACTGAACCCACGCCTGCAGACAGGAAGGGATGCTGCAGTGGGAGAGGATCTGAACTGTGACTTCTCCCCTGCTGACCCTGGCAAGCTTTGGTCAGCCTGAAGTTCATTTGACTGCCTCAATTTGACTTCTCTGGTCTCCAGACGACACCAAGCTCTCTACCAGTATGTAAGGTCATCTTGGCTAATCCCCTAGATTCCACCCCCTCACACTTCCTAATCATCCTGTACATCCTTACACTTAGCGAAACTGCCCTTAATTGTTATTAGAGGCCTGCAGAAAGGTCACTTGTGGGTACTCAGCCACCCCTAAGGGTGTATCCCTACTTAAATCATAACATTTTAATACTCAACTTTGAGAAGAAGAAAAGATATAAGAAATCCTCCAAGGTAAAAAAGTCAAGGATAAAAGGAAGCCATTCTACCATTCTAGAATATTTTGATCATTCCAGAAGAGGCTCTGTTATTACAACACTCATTTTTAAAATATAGATCCAATAAATTTTATCAACTCCAGCAATCCGTGACTCCGGGGAACCTTTTTTAAAAGTGCCAAATGCATCACACGTGATTATAACTAACAATTAGTTTATAGAGAAATACATATTCAATCTCCTGGACAAAAGTATCTGCTAATAGCTAATTTCAAAATGAAGGCTGCGAAATGAATACATAAAAATGGAAAGAGATCCACAAATACTATCAAATCCGTAACTAGCCTTGGAGACGCATTATCCCTCCTGTTGTCAACAATTCTATGTTAAAGGAGACTCACGAGGTTTAAATCTATCCCTGTCACGTCACTGATATTGGGACAACCAAAGATCCTAGTTATCACTCTCAACATGGCAGTTGCTACTAGCTAAAAGTCTCAAGACTCCTCAAACTATCCAGAGCCACGGTCTCCAAAAGCAAATCCATCCTGTACCCAAGTTCTTGTTTCATTGTTGTAGAATTATGGAGAAATCCTAACAAAATGTTAGAGATAGCCCTTCTCCCCTGCTGATTTCCATTAAACAAACACAGGGCAACCTTCAAAGGAAGACTTCAACAAACAATACAACTATTTGCTTTCTCTCTGGTCGGGGGTACCCAGGACATAGGAAAAAAAGAAGCTTTCCTGTTGAAAAGAAATCAACCTGTCAACATTATAGATCATAGAAAAACATCTTTTTCAACCACCCTCATAATGCCAAAATAAGAAGGGCCTGCATGAAACGGAAGTATTGAAGTCACAAACACCCTGAGCTGCAGAAACACAAGCAAGTCTCCAGAAGCCATCAATCCTTTATTCGCAGAAAATCCTGACTATGGAGTTCCCTCCCTATCCTCCCTATTTATTGTTGTTGCCAGAGAGTATTCAAAGGGAGTTTTAGGATAAAAGGCTTACCGACTGTTTCAGGGAAAACCACTTTGTTTGGCTCACATCTCTGAAGGGTCAACATCTTCAGATGTCCAAACTTCTCCTAGCCCAAAGGGTTTATTTTTATAAAAGTGCTCAAAGGACTTGGGGACAGGAAAACCCAAGTCCCTTCACTGTTTTCCCTTCCTTTGGGCCTATGCTACTTTACAGTAAACTCCCCCCAGCCATCCTTAAACTCTTTTATTTTCTTGAATTACCTGGCTTCACAGAAAGAGGGAGGTTTTGGAGTCAGAGAATACTGGGTTGGAATCCTGACTCTGCTTCTCAACCAGCACCAGGATCCTAGGGACTTTGAGCCCCTGTATCCTCTCCATAAAATAGTACGGATAATGTATACAAAACATTAAGTCAGTTCCTGGAACAAAGTAAGTGTCCAGTAAATGGTAGCTATTATAAATTAGTGCTGCTGACTTCACAGGGTGAAGCACTCATCACGGGTGGGGCACACAGTGGACAGTTTATTAAAGGGATCTCTCTTCTCTCTTCTTTGTTCACAGAACTATTTCCCTCAGAGGCCCTTCCAAAATGAACTGGAGCTCTCTGCAGTTCCCAGCTCAGCGGAAGACATGAGGGGGTGACCCTGAAATCCTGGTGCTACTTCTGGCATTGTTTTACCACAAAACCCCCTTTGGGGGGGCCCTACCACTCACTATTCTCTCCACATTCTTGGCAAACCACTCCTACGCCTCACGTAAGCACACTGCTGACTTCCTCCAAGTCCTAAGTGCCTGGCTCAGTTTCCCTCTTCACCGCACCTCCTCCAGCCTCTATGTCAACCACCTATTTGTTATCTGGGCCTTATATTTCCTCCATCTTCTCAGCTCTCCCTACAGTCTTCTCCAGGGTACTAACTCATCAGGTGGTCGCTGCTAAACTGTAAGCCATGTGCAGCAAGCCACTGTGTCTCACCATCTTATTATCTGCCACACTGAGCCCAGTGCCCTGGATGACTCCACACTCCATAAACATTTGTGGAATGAGGGCTTCTGAAGTCAGACCTCAGGAATGGGAGAAAAGAATTAAAGCAGGTTTACTACAGTAACAAATCCGACATTTCATTGAAAGTAAGGGCACAGTTAGCCCAGAAGCATGACAAAATTTCCAGCTGTTCTCAAAGAAACCCAAGGTCAAGCTGGAGTGCGTTTAAAATTATTTTTTTAAGATTTTCTTTATTTGACAGAGAGAAACACAGCTAGAGAGGGAACACAAGCAGGGGGAGTGAGAGAGGGAGAAGCAGGCTTCCCGCCAAGCAGGGAGCCCAATGTGGGACTCGATCCCGGGTCTCCTGGATCATGACCTGAGCCGAAGGCAGTCGCTTAACCAACTGAGCCACCCAGGCGCCCCTGGAGTGCGTTTAATTTGGTTGTCCTCAAAGCCACTCTAATTTTTGGGAAGGACATTCATTTTCACCGCGTTCATGTGAGCAAAGGAGAATCTGTAATTTTCCAGACAAAGGCTCCACAAGCCGGTAAGCAAGCCAGCTCCAGGAACCCCTCCCCTGCGGGCTCAACCATAAGTACAAGACTGTCAGCCCTGGTCAAGACACTTGAACTCTAGACCCATAGGCTCAAGTCAAAACCACTCAAGAAAGCATAGCAACACCTGGATACAACTTTTCCCACCTCAATACTTTATTCCCTTTATTTTTGCTGAAACGAGTTCCCTGATCTCCAGGCTCTTGTCCAGTTCTAGCTCAAAGCATGTGACCAAACCCAGCAATCTTGTCCTGAACACCTTTTTTCACCAGCCAGCTCTTGAGGCTGCGCAGGCTTGTGTCCCATGTCTGAGATGCTTGTTTCTGCAGCCCAGCAAGGACCAGGGAACTAGGTAAGTGGGAATTTCTTGGCCAGACACACAGGACAGTGGGGAAGCTCCGCCTCCCAACTTTAGGACTGAACTCCTTCTCTAGAGTAACCCAAACAAATCATGTTGCTGGCTGCTTTGCTAAATTAAAAGAAGAAAGAGGAATAAGATCACAAGTTTAAATTCACATACTTGTGATTCTGAAAAACAAAAACTGAAGGACGTTAGCCTTTTTTCTTTCTTTCTTTTTTTTAGTACTGGCCACATGAACTCCATTATTTGAGGTCTGGGAGGCTCTTCTCAGAGGAAACAGATTTGTATTATTCCAGTATTATTACGATTTTGAGTATTCCTTCTAGAAAGCAGAGTCACTGAGATTTTCACAAATCAAACATTTTAGGTGCCAGATTTAAAAAAGTGCTCAAGGAAAAAGCAACAGAAACTATTGGGTGGAACTCCTGTTAGCCTACTTTTTTCAACAGTGGTTTCATAGTGGCATTTAAATATCTGCACAATCCCATCTTGCAGGCAGCCATGGGCTAAGTATCTACTTCAGGTGAGCACCAGTGTCCCCAGATGGGGCTCCACCTAAAGGACAGAGTGCCTTTCGTCTGTGTGTACCCCAGGGCACCAGCACTCCCCTTAACTGAAGCCATTCGAACTGTCAGAGGACCCTCCCTTTGCTCGATGGGGAGCAGAAAGCCACGCTGTGATCATGTGAAATGTGACTGGGACTGAAAACTGGAAAATGGCACTAATTCCACTAAATTTGCAAATCCTGCAACAGGGCTGACAACTGAATAAACAAAACTTGACCAAAGGCTTCCTTTCTCCTGAACTCAAGGTCCTTGTTCAATGAACACAATCATTAAAGTTAAAAACACACATGGACACACACACACAAAGCACTCTGCCTTGAATCACAATTAATCTTAACTGGCCAAAATTAGCACAGGGTTTTGTATTTTTTGCATAAAGGAAACAGATCCCAGCAAAGACTGAAACTTCAGCACCACTGTGGGGATTTCTTTCCAATTCAAACTTATAACCAAGGAGCAATTTTTAATGGAGAGAGAGAAAAAAAATACAACTGAAAAACCCCTTAAGATTCAAATTGGATCAACAGACAATAAGTGAATGAGGCAAGTCCAATCCTCAAGGATTCAGTGTCCATTGTAAGGTGAAAAGGACTTTTATAGACACAATTTCTTTCTTCTCTCCTGAAAGGACCCTGTAAATATCACCCGAAATTCTGGTACAGTAGTAAGAACCCTGGATTAAAGACACATGTAGCCGAGTTTTTAATTTCCAGTTAATGACCACTGGAGTATGAATCTAGACAAGTCACTCTACCACTCTGACCCACAGAACAGAAAACAAGTCTTGATGTTGAAGAGGTTGGAGTAGATCTTCTGAATCTAAAAAACCTGCCTGGAGCTTGGGGATCAGACTTAAGTTTGAATCCCAGGTATTGCCATTAGCAAACTATATGAGCTATGAACTAGTTACTTAACTCCTACTTAATTACTACTTACCACTCTCTGTATCAGGTGCACCACCTGAAAAACGAGGCAACCTCCACATTCCCCCAAAGGTGAGAAGAGCCACACAAGATGCATTTAAGAGCTACTCAAATTCCAGGAGCACCTAGGTGGCTCAGTGCGTCAAGTGTCTGCCTTAAGCTCAGGTCAGGATCTCAGGGTCCTGGAATCGAGCCCTCACATTGGGCTCCCTATTCAGTGGAGAGCCTGCTTCTCCCTCTGCCCACGCACGCTCTCTCTCAAATAAATAAATAAAATATTTTTTTTAAAAAAGGGCTATTCAAATTCCACTTAGAGGATTCTAGATGGACAGGCACAGTATTAAACTCTGAGTCACACAATGAGAAAAATTCGTTCTTTTCAGCACTTTTTTGGCCTTTACAAAAATTTTAATTACGTTAAGGAGAAAGTTTGTGTTTGGCCTTCTTTTCAGCACCTGTTTAACATGGGCCAGTTGCACTTTTTAACAAAGTAAGAAGAACAAGTGTCACAGTCCGTTAGCACGTTTTGAAAGCGAGTTTATTTTATAGACAAGACTACTGAGAAAAATACCTTGTTTTCACTGTTTCGTGAATAACCTTTTACTTGAGGCAAACTGTGATCAGTTTTCAATTGAGAGGTCACACATAAGGTTAACTTTTAAAAATCCATTAATGATCACAAAAACGGGGGCCAACTGAAATAACTTGCGTGGCTGATACACCACCTGCCGAAGATACAGTGACAATGACAGAAGGTGAGGTGGCAGAAGGCCTAGCCTTCGCCATCTCGTCTACCCACGGCCGGCAGGGGGGAATCTCGGTCAGTGAGGAACAGGAGCAGAGGGTGCAGCGCAAACAAAAGCAACTGTAGAGGATGATGTGAGATTCCAGAAAAATGAGAAGCCAAAAACTACCAAGAAGGAGTTCCTCAAGTCCAAGTCAGAGGCAATGAGGAAAACCCATGGAGGGACATTCAGTTAACAAATAGTTATTAAGCCACACTAATCACTGGCAAAAAACCGAGTCAAGTTCAAGCATGGCTCTTCCAGTGGAGGTTGAAGCTGTTGAAATAGGTCAGAGTCTCATTTCAAAGGGCCCTGAATGCCGAGCTAAAAATCATTATGGTGGCAGATTCTCCAAGTCTTTTGACATTTGTTCAGAACCCCAGCTCTTTACATGGTATTTGAAAAAATATCTGCTGAAGAGATGAATATAAATTTCATGGTATTTTCTGCATATAAACACATTTTTCTAAACGTTTATCTTCCTCTTCCCTCCCTCTTCTGTACCAGAAACCACACCTCACCCCAGCTAAAATAAACTGCCACCTCCATCCCAAAGGCCTGCGTCTGGGAATAGAGAAGGGTCCTCAGGTCAATCTAAACGCTTTAGTTTGGGTCGTCACATACTCACTGCCTTTTCAAGGAAAGCTGTTGCTTCCCTCAGTGTTGCCTTTCTGTCAAACTTGGATCCTCTAAACACCAGTTGCAATTGATTTGAAAGTGCCACCCCCTGGGGACTTGCTTCTTCAAGAAAACAAGTTTGGTTTGACCCTTGGCAAAAGCAATTATTCCCAACCTGGCATCCTAGAGGAATTTTGCACAGCAAGTGTAAATAGGGATATGAAACCCAAACAACTTCTTCACCGCGTCTTTCCTCCTCTCATGCCCCCCTCCTCCAGTTCTAAAATTTCTTGTTCCTTTTTCTCCCTCCTTCTTCCTTCTGGTCCCAATCAGTTGTGATGTCTGAAACAACAAATTCAGGACAATGCTTCAGAAAGCTCTGTGTCTTGCCCACCCTCCCCCCAGTGAGAGTTTTCTGCGGTAGTTAGGAATATCCTTGTCAGGTTAGTCCAATTCTCATGCTCTGACGGGCACTGGCACTCCTTTCCACATAATGGCTTAACGGGACTACAGTGTGAGTATAAGAAGCAAAACCTATACCCTTAATGGAGATACAGGCAGGACTGAGAGTCGAAATTAATATTTTATCTCAGAGAGAGTCTCTAAATGGTGAAGTGGACATGAGAACAACATCTCATTGAATCATATTTGCTCTGTTGAAATATATTGAGGTGAACCAACTCCCCCTTCCTTTGCATTTCAGATGAGAACGCCTCTTTGGCTCGATGATTTATGTCTTCCTCCATTAACACAGATAATAGGCAATTTCAACAGCTTTCTTGCCTGTACTTTCCTCTGTTCCCATCACCTTTTTGTGTCACCTTCACTCTCATCAGGAAGACTCATAGGCATTCCCTGGGAGTCTTCTCTCTACCTCCCGAAACCCAAATGATCCATTACACTGATGTTGAGGAGGGCCTGCAGGACGTATCTCTGAGCAGCTCCAATCAAAGAACCATCCTTTTCCTAAATACAGACCTAGAGCTGGAGGATGTAAACACGAGAAGGGCTCTTTAAAAGTCATGTTTTCCTCCACTTTTATTTCATAAACGAAGAACGTAAATCAAGGAAAAGTACTATGACTTGCCCAATATCACATAGCTCTTCAGTGGATTTCAGAAATTATAGGTAAAATATAATTATATATAATTATACATAAAATTTGAAGTGTACATGGGCATGTATATTATGTATATTTTTCCTGAAGAGAACTGTTTTCATTATATGCTCAAAATCATTAAAAATCCTCTCCCAATAAATGATTGGTTATGTATGTAAAATTTGTTCTGAGAAATGTCCCACACTAAATACCAGTTATGATAAAACATCTGGACTTCAAGACTAGCCAGATAAAATGCTTTGGCTTCCAAATGCTTCTTGGAAATTGGATTTGGCATAGAAAGCACTGCAGAGTTTTAAACAAACACATACACACACACAGAATGAAGAACTGATCTTATGCATGAAAGGTTATCTTGGTTTTTTAAAAGTTCTTAAATTCTATATTACTTAGTGAATTATCTCATTCTTGTTTTACAAAATTAATTAATGTGCAAATCAAAGTACTTAAAAGTGGTATATCACAGATGATAGGATTTTCTCAAATCACAGCTGCCTCAAAAACGAGAAATGAAACTGAATGGAATCAGAATTGTTTGTTCTACAAAAACTAAGCTGGCCTAAATTGACTATGTACTAAAAGTTCTCAATCTCTATCATAAACCTAACCTTAACTACAATTATGTCTCATATCCTTCTATTTCTAATGCTTTTCTATGACTATGCCATCATTCTAATTTGTCTTTTAGAATACAGCAAACAAACATCCGTTTCCCATTCTCTTTGTCTGATTCAAGTCAGCTTTTATTGAACCCCTTTCATATCAAGGGGGTTGAATTAAAGACTAGGGAGAATGAATCTCAGGAGAAGCACACACTCAGGAGGAATACAAACAAATGTTAACTATAACAAAAGAATGCAATGAAATACATGCATGAACACTGCAGCGATCCAATCTTATGGGAGAGAAAAAGAAGGGGATAATTTTCACTCTGTGTTGGGAGGGAGGAGTGAATCCAGTTTACGAGAGGGATAGCATTCAAATCAGGTCTTTGAGTGCATTTTCAAAATGGAAAAAGGCAGGACTTCAAACTTTATTTTGTTCCAGGAACCATGTGTGATGCACCTGCAGTTTGCTGACAGCAAAAATGCTCTGCTTTACAGGGCGCATCATCTCCACGGAGCGCAGAGTAACGGAAACTCTCTCTGGAAGCAATTTTATAAGAGATTTTCATTCTCTGGCCTCAAATACTTCTAAAATGTACTGCTCTAACAGCATCTATGCTGGTTACCTACCCAGGGGATTATTTTTAGGTGAAAATAACCAAATGAAAAGAAGAATCACTCTTCATCTTTTGCTTCTATTTCTTTGGCCAAAATTGGGTATTTTTACGAAGTCCTTACCCGGATATTGGTAAATTCATAGAAACTAAACTGCCCAAGAAGGAACCTCAGCTTCACTACTTAACAAATTCCATAATTAGGCTCCTTAACCTGTCTCTACCTGAGTCTCCCCGTCTGTAAAATGAAGATAATAATAGTATGTCCCCTCACGTGGTTCTCATGATAATGAACTGAATCATCATGTAAAAGGCTTAAAACAACATCCAGCACCCAGGAATTCAACAATAAATGAAACTGTTTCTAACCAAGCAGAAATATTTTCTAAGAGTTCATTTCTAATTTGCTATGACAATTTAATTCACTTTTATAAAGCGGACTTCGAAACTGTATTTACTTTCAAAGAAAGATGCCTTAAGAAATGGCTCAATTTGATTCCTAGACAGTAATGGCAATAACAGAGAAATAGCTTATTTCAAAAGGTCCACAACATAATTACAGATATAACAAGCAGAAACTGTACTGTACTATAACCAATTGAAAAAAAAAATTCACCGAAGTTAGGATTGACAGCCAAACTAATAGTTGTCTCTCCTTTGTCTTTTGTTCCTTAGACTTTTACAGCCAAATATTATGCCATTCCTACATGTATTACACGGGAAAACATTTTGATAGCATAGACTTGCTTACAAATATCTGACTGAAGCAATAGTAAAATTTTCATTTTAAACCAAGAAAAGAACTCAAGCAAATCTTATTGTCTGTTCTTTCCATGGTGTCGCAATCCCCTATGCAACCTATGTACCAAAGTTGGAGAGAATAAGAAATACCATACAGGCTGTAGAGTCTGATAAGGTCTCTAGCAGATGAATGTACCATAAACATAACAAGCATCTTCAAAAAGTCCTCTGCTTACAGCAGCTAAAATTGTTACCACCTCAATGTTTAGTGTGGGCATTAAAGTACTCTGGGGCTCACTGGCTGGGTTCAAATCTTGCAAGTTTTGCCAACTTGTAAGACATGTGACCAGGGACAAGTTAGTTAACCTCTCAGTTTCTTCATTTGTAAAATAGGAATAATAAATAGGTTTCCTGTAGAGACTAAGTTGGTTAGTATTTGAAAAGCATTTGAACTACTGCTGGGCACATAGTGCTATATAGTATCTATTAAATAAACACTGCAATAACATTAGCATTTATAATTATTTCCACATGTAGATACAAAGAGGGTCTCATTTTTTTTTATGTAGGCCCTCGCCCAGAGCAGTTAAATAAAATAAACTTTTAGAAAGATCATTTAAAATTTGATGCTGACATAAGAGCCATAGAGCATTTTATTTATATTATTTAATATCCAGACAGTAAATTAAAATGTATTTGGATTTGAGAGTATTTATTTATTTATTTATTTTTAAGATTTTATTTATTTGACAGAGAGAAACACAGCCAGAGAGGGAACACAAGCAGGGGGACGAGAGAGAGAGAAGCAGGCTTCCCACCAAGCAGGAAGCCCGATGTGGGGCTCGATCCCAGGTCTCCTGGATCATGACCTGAGCAGAAGGCAGTCGCTTAACCAACTGAGCCACCCAGGTGCCCCAGAGAGTATTTTAGAAATACAAAACCACATGTCTACTGATAATTTCTAGATATCCAAAATGTTCATAAAGAGTCTAATGTCCACTTAATTACGAGCTAAAAGCTGAAATAGCAAAAATATTGACGATTCTCAATCACTATGAACCTAGTATAAGTCACTTGGTTCACAGGAGGTCAGACCCCTAAATAAATTTTTTTGATGGAAAAACAGTCCAACTTCTCCCCATATAAGGTAAATACTACAGAAGGTAACAAAAAGCTTTGTTGCTGAGTTTCATTCATTTTTAACAATGTAAGCATTGAGACTTCCTAGAGCAGAGGTTGAAAACAACTAAGCCCTAACCACCCTTTTACAATCCTAGACTGACCACAGTCTCACATGAACTGTAAATATGCCTTAAGTCAAAAAGTGTCCATTAAAGGCTTCTATTTAGATGTAAATTGAAATATTCATGAGAGTTGGGATTTCAAATGCTTTTGAGGACAGGAGACACACATACCACAGGGGGCCCCTTCAGAATCAGGTAAGTCATTCTGGAACATGAGACTTGTCCTCACAAGGGAATTACTCTGACTAGAATAGCAATTCTTGTCCCTTAAATGGATTGTGATCATCGCTGAGCCTGGTCACTCTAATTCTCTACTGTTGTTTGTTTTTGTTTTTTCCAAGTAGATACCAATCTGCTCTGGGTATCCAATATTTTTTTTTACCTCTATCATGAATTATTGCTTTATAGGAGCACTTGGGGAACAGGCTGACAACGGAAACTTTGTACTTGAAAATTATTATTTTATCTGAAGAGGTCCTACGCCAGAATATTCTCCATGCTTTCAAACTTTTTTTGATAAGGGAGAAGTGTCTCAAGGGAATGATTCAAACAACAGAAAGCCTCCATTATTTTTGTGGTAGGAAGGAGGGAAAATGGGCTGAAAAAAAAAGGGGGAGATGAGAAATGAAGCACTTTGTTAGGATTTAAGTTCTGCCTGAAAAGAAGATCAAAACTTAGGTTTGGGTCCCAAACTATTGTTAAAAGAACCAGTAAGACCGCTTTGAACTTGGAAAATTTTGTGAAGTGCTGGGGAAGGGGCAGATGGAGCCTTAAAAAGCGACTTGCTGATTTTCATCACCAAAGAAATGTCTTATAATATCAATTTTGTCCTCTTTTACGTGAATGCATATACCACTCACTTTGTGAAGTGTCACTGAATAATAGTTTGGGGTTTTAAAAGCTGATGGCATCAACGCTGCAAAAGATAAGGGCCAGTTACTTCCAGCGCCAGACGCTTCTCTCTCTCTCTCTCATAAACCCACATGCACACATCTTGTTTATTTCCTTCTATAAGATTAAGAGCTGAAAAACAGACACCTACACACAACCATGGCACTGGCCCACGCCAAGAATCTTGCCATGTAACAAGGGTCTGCGAATCGGAAAACATTCTGATTTAAAAAAATAAAAAACAACCAGACGGCCTTTTCGCCGGCTCCCCCAGGCTTCCTCCCAGTCTCCAACCACCCGTCTTCATCGGATCTTAGTTCGAATCCACAAGCGACAGTCTCCGTGGAGCCCGGGCCCCCCTCCGGCCACAGGGTCGATTCCCAGTCGGTTCGGCCAGGAGGCGCTGCGGGCCAGTCCCCCGGGCCACCCGCAGCCCGAGCCCAGCCCTCCCTTACCCCCACCACACCGCCCAGCCCGGCGGCGGAGCTTCAAGTTCTGCGCCGCCCGCCGGGGTTACTCCCGGTCATTCCGCGGCACCAGTTCGCCCCAGCTTCCCCATCCGTGCCCGGCCTGAGGCCGCCCCAGGAGACTAAGCGGCAAAGGGCAGGAAGGATGGGGGGCAGGGAAACAGGCACCTCAGCTCTTCTTCTAAGTCTTTTGTTTTTAAAAGGAACAAAACGAGTCCTCCCGCCGCTCCAGGGATACCAGCTGGATGGGCGCACGAAGACCAGAGCCAGGACCCCCAAGTCAAACAAAGCCCCCGAGGCCTCAAGTGATCAACAGGGCTACAGACCCCGTTTGGGACACCACCCCGTTGAGTTCTTGGAGAACAAGAACGCGCCACTCCAGGGGCGCACGGGGCAGATCCCCAGGTCAGATCCCAACTCAGATCAGCTCCTTAAAGAACGGATTGGGGACTCAGTACAGGCACTTCTCCCGGTGGGCGCCGGCCGACCCGCAGCGGGAGGGGTTTCCAGTCCGCTCAGGCTCTTCGGAACAAAGGGAAGCGCTCGGAGCTGGGACTGCCACTCTCCGCCCCCCACTCTGGGTATCAGAGACCCCAGTAAGACCAGACACCTCCCTCCCCCCGCATAGTACTGCGCCCGCGCGGTACGGCGCCCAGGTCTCCACGCCCAGAGATGCTTCTACGGCTCCACCGCCGGGTGAGCCCCGAGCGCAGCAGCGCCAGCGTCTTTGGGTCGCCAGAGCTCGTCGTAGGACGTCCCCTCCATTTACAGCGCCCCCGCCCCACAGGCACTGCAAGGGATGGGGGTTCCGACTAGTCACTGAAACCCAGAGCTTCCCAGAGCCTACTCGGCTCCGAAACAAAATAATAACGCCCAAATCACTGTAGAACCTCTTACCTGTTTTCCACTTTTGTGATTGCGTCTTTTCCCCCACCCCTTGAAAAACCCTTCCGGAGAACGGAAAGGGGGGAAAAAATAAATTAAATTTTAAAAAGGGAAAAAAGAGGAGCAAAGCGGCCGTGAGAAATTGGCTCTCGCTACGCCGGTCCTGCGGCGCCCCCTGCCCTGCCCACCTACGCCCGGGGAGAGAGGTGTCGGCTGGGCTCGGCGGGTCCCGGCCCCACTCACTCTCGCTCAGAATTACCGGGGTTTTGCAGCGACTAGTTCCTTTTATAGATTCGGCTGCGCTGAGCGCCAGGGTTACTATCGGTCAAACCTTGTTCTCTCCCTCCTTCCCCGCCCCCTTCCCCGGCCTCTGTTTATGTAGTTCAGTCACTCAGCAGAAAGCACGTGGAGCCGCGCCCCGCCCCTTAAACGGGCGACGTCCAGCTGCTCGGGACAGGGCTGGGGGCGGAGCGCGGGAAATGAGGGTTGCGGCTGGCCTGGAGGGTCCAGGGTGGGTGTCCCCTGCCCTGCCCGTGCCTGCCCGCCCAGGAAGAGCGGGAAACGTGGGGCTTGGGGCTGAGCCAGAGACTGTGTCCTCCATGTTCCCTTCCACCCATAGCTCTAGTGGAAATCGCTTCCTCTAAACTGCTTTCAGCATTGTTTTTTCCTGTTACTTTACCCTTTCCGAGGGATTGAGGGGGGAAACCCCTCAGGACATCAACCCTTTAGCCTTTCATTTCAAACGCCCAGGGTGTGGGGGAGGACAGACAGTCCTCTGGATAATTAGCAGTTTTTGTTTTCGACCACAAACCCTGACTTTGGTATTCAATAGGAGAATTATTTATTGCCTTTGGGATTCCCAGCCTGGGCCTCCCAGGTCCGTGGGAGGGCCAATGAAAAGCCTCTTCCCCCTACTCTTTGCTAACTGGGGGGAGGTGGGAGGCCACAAAAAAATGGCACAGTGAACCAGTCCCCTTATATTTTCATTATATTGGTCACAGTCCCAGTGATAAATACACAGAGCTTGTGTTTTGGCTTCTATAGATTTGCAAAGTGCAGCTAGAGAATCACAATTGTGAAATTATATAACCATTTCAGTTTTCCAACTTCCTCCTCTGGCTTAGCCTTAACAGTCGGAAGAAGACTGCCCCAAACATTTGAGGGACAGAGGCAGAGGAACAAACGGAGGCCCATATAGTTTGTCTAAATATTTAAGTGATAAATCAAACCAACAAACTGTCAAATAAAGGTCTCCTACCTTGACAACGCTGTGTTTGAAGCAACCTGGAAGGGCAGGTTCACATTCAGACTCCTCGCAGTCTGACCTGGGTTTTGGCAAGAATGTGGTAGAGTGGGACAGTGGGCCCCCAAACCCTGCTCTTCCTACTCCCAGCTCTGTCATTTCCAGAACTTTCCTTGTGTGCATGTGGACCCCAGCTGCACAAGGTCCCTCCACACTGCACCACACTACACTACTATCAAGGCCATAAGGTGCACACATCAGTGGTTCTGTCAACACTCAGGATAGATGCAGTGAGGAGACCCATAGAGGCCCTGGAGGGGCACTTAGGGGCCTTAGGGCAAGGAATTCTGGATACTCATAATTCTGGTGGCATGGCCCCTTGGTGATGTGGATGGCTCACCCTTCGGAAGGGCTGAAGTTTGAGGAGGTCCAGAGCCAAGACTTCTGAAGCCCAGGGCGAGCATCTTGCCGTGGTTCAAAGGATAACCCTGGCCAACAGACTGGGTTCTGAGTCAAATGTGGCCAAACCCCAGGATGTTCAAATTTCTGTCTCCATCTCTTCAGCTGTAAAATAAAAAGAATATGTATGCTCTCCCTGCCTCACAGAGATCTTCTGAAAGTGAATTTTGCTCATTTGACCTCCTTGGAAGAATGGTACTGTAAACAAAGAGGGTATTATTAGCTGATTATTAATGTCATTTTTAGATACCAGCTATGGCCTATAAAGTTTTTCCCATGCCAAGCCATTAAACTCCAAGTAATCTCTCTGACTCTCTAGGTATAAAGGAAAGCTCCTGGAGGAGCTGGCACCATTCTAAGTATGGTCAGAGGATTGATTACTTCTCCCAGACTCTCCATTCCCCACCTTACCACCCACCCTCACCCATCTGTCACTGTGCTTAAAATTCTACCACCAAAATCATTGTTTTTGGAATTTTGAAGGCTATGGTTCCCAAGAAAACCCCTATTAAAGTAATCCCTTAGACTGTGCCACTGGGGAATGAATAACAGTAAATTCTGCACAAGTAAGACAAAGATAGGATGCTGGAGAAAGGAGATGAACCCAAGAAGAAGCCCCAGAGAGAAGACAGCCATTGATAGCTGGAGTCTATTGCTCAAACACCAAGCATGACCTTTTTTTTTTTTTTTTTTGAGAGAGAGGTAGGCTCAACCAACTGAGCCAACCAGGTGCCCCACCCCCATGACCATTTTTAACTAAGAACTATCTGTGGTGTCAAGCATCTGCTCACCTCTGCAATGAATGCATGAACACACATGTAATGGTTGAAACATGTTTATTAGTCTTGTTAGTTTTAACCAATAAAAGAGCTGAAGGCCCCAAAGAGACTAAGTGACTTAGCCAGGTGACCCAAGGACTTAAGTCTGCTAATATCAAGCCTATATTTTGCAAGTACGATGGGTTCGTATGACAAAAATACTGAATTCCGAAAGTTAGAGTATAAGACAATGTTTCTCTTTGTGTCTTCCTGAGAAAGTTTGTCAATGTGAATGCTATCCCTGGAATATTGTAGGTTCATTTGTTCCTGAGTAGGCTTTAGTGAGCTTTTTTTCCAACTCTTTTGATTCCTGCTAACACCAACACCAAAATTCCCAAGTCCCCATCCTAGGTGATCTTTTCCAGATATTAAGTAGGAAGGCCCTTCTTTGTTGCTGTTGCTCTAGAGAAGCTGATTCTGTAAATGTAGCCCAGGTGGCTTGAAGTTCTATTCTGAGATCACCTTGGCGTCTTCTAATTACAGACTCACCCTTCAGGCAGCTGTGGCCTTGGAGACCCTGCTGAAGGTCATGGAACATCAGAGAAGCTCCATTTTATCATTCCATGGAGATTTTTAAATTAGGGATTACCTAAAAGGCTTTGTTTGGATGTTGCTTTGATAGATAATATCTATTAATTGGTCTATACAAATGTGCAGTTACACATTGTTTGAAACATAAATGATTTTCACTACACATGTTTTTTGGTTGGTATGCACATTCTTTGGTTTCCTTTGGAAACTCTGAAAAAATAGTATCCCAGGAAGTCAATGAAGAATAAAAAAGGAAGTATTCTAAAAATAACTTTTAAAGCTGAATGTGTTACAATTAAGACCTAATAGCTGGATTTTTTGAGAACTCCTGGAGAATGTGAGGTGCCTCAAAGTTAAGGAAAAAGAATAGGTAATTCTTTTTCTCATATAAGAAGGAATAAAAGGACCTACCGTTCATATTTGAGTCAGTTTAATTCCACTACATGGTTGGACACAAACAAATCATCAAGCAATCAATATTCAAATTAAAAATATATAAGGAATCCCATTATCTGTGGAGTAAACCATGAATCACCCAGGCTCTGAATACCTACAAATTCAATTTAATTGGGCCAATGCAATCAATCGCCTTCTGTATTAATGTGATTCCTACTGACACGTAAGCAACATTCAAAACCATTACTGTTTCTGGACTTGAATAAGATGTTTGTTCTGCCTGTCGTTGGGATCAGCAAGTTAGCCTGAATTATAGACAGATATATTCCCCTGAATTACTAGTTGATCAATGAGTTATAATTCTTTTTAAAAGCCATCCTTCCAATAAGCCACCCTTCGAGCTTTCCTCGCCTTAATAGCCAAACGGCTGGGAAGATTTCATCTCTACTCCTTCCCTCTTATTGAAACTCTCCAGCCCACTTCAGGACAATTCTCGCTGCCATCGCTGAGCGTGTTCTGTCCAAATTCATTAATGATCTCCTCAAAAAGAGGGAGGCTTATGTGTTTTCTTTTTTAAGATCACAAAATAGTTCAATGTAGAAAAAGAGAAATGTCTCAAACGCAGAAAGACGGCTTCACTGGCAACACCCATGACCTCTTTTAAATCCTTAGGCTACCTGATCTCTGTCTGGTACTTGACACTTTTAACCACACCTTCTTTCCTGAAACTAGTTCTTCTCTTGTATTTCATGAATCTGGTTCTCTTTTGACTCTCCTGTCTCTTTAGTTGCTCTTTTTCTGACTCCTCTTTCCTTATACAGATGGCTCCTATTACTGGTTTTCTCATTTTATTTCTACATGCTTCACTACCTTGGCTTCACTTAACCCCCTTATCTCTAGTTCTCACCTCCTTGCTCAGCTCCCAGACTATGCTCCGTAACACACAGTAGAATATCCCACAGGACTAGCCATGTGCTAGAGTCAGCTCAATCCAGATCAGAAGAGCTGTCTTTTTTTGTTCCTCCCAACTCTGCGATGAGGGACTTCCATGGGGCTAGCTTAAAATTGGCCGATGGTGAGAATATTTACACTATTGGAAATCGGATATAATCAGGGCTTTCTTTTTCTTTCCTTTCCCTTTCTGTTTCTGGAAAGCAAGTCAACATCAGCACAACACTGCATCTTGCGAGTAAACCTCCAAAGCAATTTTTCTTATCTTCCCTTTAACTTGTGCTTCTCCATCTGCATTTTATTTTTTATGTCATTTAATGATATCATCATCCACTCAGTGCCTATGGGAAATCATAGTCATACTTGCTTAACTTTCCATCTCTCTGTCTCCATCTTTCTCTTATCATTCTAAAAAACCACCAAAGTCAGGTCTGCTGAATTTCCTAAGTATCTCTTAAATCTGTCCTTTTCTCTCCTTTGCCCTGCCAAAGTCCAAGCCAAAGGCCAGGGCTTCTGTGTTGTAGTAACCCCCAAACTGCTATTCCTGCCTTTGGTTTTTTCCCCTTCCTATTTATCTTCCCCACCACAATGGAGTTATTTTTGCTTGGGGAGGAAAAAAAGCTAAGAAAACCAACAGAAAAACAAAAACTATTTAATCATACCTCTCCCCAACCCCAAAAGTTTCCTATGGTTCTCCATTGCTTACAAAGAAAAAAAATACCCTAATTCCTTAATTCTTTACCAAGGCCTCTGCAAAGGTAACATCAGAAAGCCTTTGAAGCTTAATGGTAGGACCAGCTTCCTCCTCCATTCCCCACCCCTATCTCACCTCTACCCGTCCCCCATTACACAAACTTCCCCTGTCTCAGCTCCAGTAGCTTCCCCTGGTTGGGAAACCCTATGCCTCTGTACCCCTACCCTCCTGTGGCAAAGTACATATTGGAGGACATGGGTGCGGTTAAATAACTAACTCACTTGTGCTATGATTCTAGAAGCAGGAGGCCAAAGGGACAGAGAAGAGAAAAAGGTATAGAAACCACTTCCTTCATTAGTGGAAAGGTGTGGAACACAGGGTAGAGGAAAGAGAGGGAGAGAGAATTATTAAAGAATTAGATATTTTTTAAGCACCCAAATTAGTGGGCAAATAATACCATCAGCTCAGATCCATTTGTAAATGTAACAACAGATTCAGAGAGTAGACAGTGCCCTTAAGCTTGGAAAGAAAATTACTGGACTCCGGGGATTAAAAACAATCAAGCATTTATTATAACAGAAGTGATGTATGTGCATTCTTCTCTCCTTATTCAGTGAGCTTTTTTTTTTTCTCTCTCTCTCTCCCTGTGTGCTTTTCTGACACCTGTTAAGAATTCATCTTCCTGGCTGTGATTTCTCAGAGGGAGGACTGGTTTCATTTGTTAGCCAGGAACTTCCCTTCTCTGATATATTAGTAAGAGAATAAGTCATTAAAAACAAAGAAATCCTAGAAAATGTTCCAGATTTCCCTTTTTTCTTAATCCCCTACAGAGGCAAGCCTCTCTTTTCTCCCCTCTTGCATTTTGAGGACCATTCCTTAAGGAATGGTTTTCCCTTTGTTGACCCCTTGGTGGTCTTGTATCAGTTTGGCTTATCATTGCACCCATGCCCTCCAGAGCTTCTGAAATTATCTAGACAGAATGAATATTTTTGTCTTCTCAAAGACTCACTGT
Organism: Spilogale gracilis; assembly: GCA_004023965.1. Lineage (NCBI taxonomy): Eukaryota > Metazoa > Chordata > Mammalia > Carnivora > Mephitidae > Spilogale > Spilogale gracilis. Next base: position 100,436 of record PITA01005875.1, read on the forward strand.
CCAGGTGTTGTGTTGTGTTGTGTTGTGACCATACCATGGGAGCAGGGCTTGATGTCCCTTCCTTGTTGCCATGCCTCCGGTAAGGGATGTTGTTGTCCCGTGAAATCCGATCATTTTCTTAGCTGGTTACTTGCCCCAGAAATCTACACGTGCAGAATCACTCACAAGTCATAGAGTAGTGGGAAATGGGCTTCATTCCCAGAGGCCTGGGGCTTCCCACAGAGCTAGCCCTAAAGCTGGTTTCTTCTTGATTGACTCCACTAGCCCATAGAGCTCAGCAGGAAGCTCCCACATCTGTCTACTTCCTTCTGGTCATGGGCTGTCCTGGACACATACAGAATGAGAAAAGAAAGCTCAATTGAGGATTTAATCCTAAAACATTTAAAAAATTAAAATCAGAGATTAAGGGAAAGGGGAAACTGTGTAGACATGAAGATCCTAAAAACTGAGGGTGCTAGTGACCTGGTCCCCCAGCCTGACAGGCAACTTAGCAACATGTATTTACAGGCTTTGACCCACCAATTTGACTGGAAGGGATTGATTCTAAGGAAATATTAAAAAATATGGTCAAAGACTTATGTTCAAACTGTTTGTCCCTATGTTATCTGCAAGAGTGAACATTTTAAAAAATATTTAATCATCCAACGGCATGAAAATCCTACAATCAACTCTGGGAAATTCAGATGATACAATTCTATGTAGTCATTAAAAATAAAAATAATGTTTTCAAAGGGAATGATGTGGGAAATGGCTCATGATGGACATCAACTGAAAAAAAGGAAAGCTATAATTATGTGTATATATGATTTCTATTTGGTAAAAATAATTAGTAAAGTGAACAGTTCTGCTGATGATGGTTTCAGGAGCAACTTTTTTTCACATATGTCTGTATTTTTTATGAAATTTCTAGGATGAACATATGTTATTTTTTAGCTAAGAAAAACGGCATTAAGAGGAGAGTTTGTAGATAAGTAGTGGGAGGAGATAGTTTACAACCACAGAAAGGCAAGCCATAAATTACCACATGGAAGCAGTAAACCCTAACATATTTTAGAATAGCACATGCATGGTAATGAAGAACAGAAAAGAATATGGAGAGATGAAAATGGTTAAGACAGCTAGAACTTTTTGGTGAGTAGATTTATAAACTGTTAAAAAAAAAAGAGAAAAAGGAAAAGTGAGAAGATTTTAAAGTAATCCAAGAGATCCACTGCTACGTGCATATTTCTTATTTGTAGGACATATTTGTGTGTCTTTGGGCATCTTACTTCACCTCTCTGTGCCTCAGTTTCCTCAACTAGCAAATGGAAGTAATAGTAGAACGCACCATGTAAGGCTGCTGTGGGTGTTAGATGAGTTTGTGCATATGAAGTACTTGCCCTGGGCCTGGCATATGGTAAATGCTCAATAAATGACAACTGTTGGACTATTATTATCATTTGTTATGATTACTATTATTATTATCATCCCTAATAACAGTAAAATTGTTCCTCAGTGCTTAATAATAACTTCATAAATAGGACTCCTTTGCAAAATTCTAATTTGTGGATTTTTTAAATTGATGCTTTCAATTGGATTAACCAGTATAAACCACTTCACCAGACTGGGGTTCCAATATGGTCAGATGTTCTTTTAATCTTTAATTACTCAAACCCCACTTGCCTATTAGCAGGATGTCCAAAGTCTCCTTCTTGTGATTTCCTTCCTGAGAATCACCTAAGAGCCCTCGTGGCTTCCAAAGAGATCTAGAGAAGCTAATCAGGCTATAATTTTTAGCCACCAACTGTTTTGTCACTAACACACAATGGAGGTACCACTGAAGTCCCATGTACCCTGTCCATTGCTGGAGTTATGTCCACACTGGTCCTGACCTTGAAACAGTCTTCAGCAGCACCTGCTTTTGCATGTCAGTTTTCATCAGAAGGTGCACACTGGTGGCCCATGGCCAAAGTCGGCTCTTTGACACACGGTTGGGGCTAAAATGTATTGGTGTTTTATCTGACATAGTTCACAAAATAAAAAATGTCACATAAAAATCTTTATTTCTTGCTTCTGTTAAAACGGTGGAATATCTGACCACACATGGCTCCTGCCCACACAGCAACAACTGGCTGATGCTGAAAAAGGTTTTCACTGGAAGGAACATGCTGTTTTCACTTTGCTCAAGTCCCTACTAATCCTGTCTTCTTAAACAGCCAGACTTATTACACTGCACTGCTGGCCCAGCCCCTTGAGGCTTCTGAGTTATCAGCCTGTTGGCCTAAAAGTTTTGGGGGGAGTGTGGCAGCGAGGGAGATACTGAGTACTTTGTATACCCTGAGAGGGGTCAGGAGAGGTGGCTGAGCACATGAGCCGAGTAGGCCGTGAATTACCTAAATCTTGGTGAAGTTAAACCTAGCTGAAAGTCCTTTACCACACAGCTCTCATGTCTTTCCTTCCAGATGGTAACTTAGACTTTCTACTTTCATTTTTTAAGGCACACTCCTACAACTGTGACCAAACACAACTTGAAACACAAAGCAATAAAAGACTTTACCACCTCTAAGGAAAGCAACCCCACTTCCTCAAAATCTCACCCTTCACTAGTATCAAAGGCTTAGAAAAATCAGCAGGGAAGAGTCAGAGAGGTCAGAAATAATGCTCTATTTTGGCAACGAAAAATGCCACCAAAGAACATGTCCACACCCAGAAGAGCCCAAAGTTTGGTCTGAGCCACTTTGTTTGTTGAATTGAACCCTGGAGATAAACAAAGGAAGAAAGATGAAAAGAGTCCGCACTCCACTGGGGTGGTCAGCAAGGCAAAGCTGGAGAAGAGACATGCGGGCAGCTGGGGAAACATTCCCAAATGAACGTGCGGGAATGAGCTAAGATTCAATGAGATAATGACAATGATTTCTCTGGCAATTTTCTGTCACCTTCTAGTTCTGTGAAATGGCCAGTGTGTCATATAAAATATGACACATCGAGAACTAAATCTGCAGCTTCACATTCTTCATTTTCTTAAAGCCATGCAAAGGCAAACAGAAATGTGAGACCGTGAGACTTCAAGGAAACTGTAGAGTCAGAGTAATCTGATTCTGAAAACAGATGCTTGACAAGAAGTTATATTTAAATCAATCATCAATCTATCAGGACATTATTTGTAAATTTAGTAAAAGATAACCTTTCCATTTTATCTTCCCAGTCACCATATGGATAGAATCACACCTTGTACTAAACACGGTGCATTATTTGTTTTTTTAACCATATAAGCACCGTGTTCTTTCAGCCCAAGAATTACAACTCCTGAAAAATGAGGGTGAGTTGGTAGCCCACACATACAAAGGGTAAAAAGTTAAATAGTGAAAATGACGTCATTGGTCTCAGCAGTCCTAGAACGATGCAGCTAGATGCCCTTTTTTTTTTTTTTTTAAGATTTTATTTATTTGACAGAGAGAAACACAGCCAGAGAGGGAACACAAGCAGGGGGAGTGAGAGAGGGAGAAGCAGGCTTCCCGCCGAGCAGGGAGCCCGATGTGGGGCTCCATCCCGGGTCTCCAGGATCATGACCTGAGCCGAAGGCAGTCGCTTAACCAACTGAGCCACCCAGGCGCCCCTAGATGCCCTTTTTTTTATAGTATGCAGTATAGTATATGTGGTTTACAGTATAGACAGACTAAACTTTTGTGTAGTCCTTGATATTTGAATACATCTGTTTTACTTGGGAAAATTTTATCATGGTCTAAAACTCAAACCTTCAAACTTTGCATGAGTTTTTGTAAAAGTCAAAATTTTTAAAATAGATAAGTTAATACATGCTCCTAGTCAAAGGTTCAGACAATAACGAAGATATAAAGATAAAAAGACTACAAAGGTACAAAAAGGAAAGTGAGGATCACTATACGCTCACAACGTCTGTCAATGTGCCTGGTGTACAATCTTCCAGAATTTTTTTCTATGAATATACATTTGGACAAAACAAGTTCATGCCATTGACGCTATTTATAAACTATTATTTTCACCATGTAATAAATTATGGACATTTCTCCACATAAAAATTGTAGATTTATATCATTTTAAATGGATGCATGATCTCCCACTGTACATATGTATCATAACTTAAATCAGATCCTCACAGACATATAGCTTCTATTTCGGTTTTACAATAATAAAAAATGCAGCCATGAACATTCTTATACTATCTTTTCACACAAAGTTTCCTTAGAGTATTTTTGCAAAAGTGGGATTGCTAATAGAATAGACATATTTTGCATTTTGGTACATAAGGCCAAATTATCCTCCATAAAGTTGGCACCAATGTATACTCTCATGAATGGGGATAAGAATGCCCAGGGGTTTTTTTTATTATTATTATCATAGAGTAAAATGTGCTTTTTTTTTCTTTTGGTATACAGTGCCATGAATCTTAATACACATAATAGATCTGTGTTACCATTACCATAATCAGAACAGTTTCATCTCCCCCAAATTTCCCCTGTTCTGTTTCTTTATAAGCATACCTCCCCAGCATCTAAACCCTTGGCAACCACTAATCTATTCTGTCCCTATAATTTCTTCTCTTTTCAAAAACATCATAAAATCGGAGTCCCATAGTATGAAACCTTCTGAAATTGGCTTCTTTCACTCAGCATATAATGTTTTGAGATTTGTCCAAGTTAGAGCATGTATCAGTTCTTGGTTTTGGTTTTTGTTTTGCCAAGTAGTATTTCATTATGTGGATATATAACACTTTATTGTCCATCGAAGGACAGTTTTTCCCAGTTTTTTCAGTTATGAATAAAGCCACTATAAACATTTACATATAATTTTTGTGTATGTGAATACAAGTTTTCATTTCTCTGGCATAAATATCCAGGAGTCACATGGCTAGGCCATGTGGTAAATGTATGTTTAAGTTTAGGGAAACCTGCCGCACTGCTTTCCAGCGGGGCTGTACCATGTTGCCTTCTCACAAACGGGATGCGCACGATTCAGACTGCTCCAACAGCCTTACAGCAGTGGATTCGGTCTTTAGCCTTTCCAACAGGTGAATGTCGCTATGACTTTACCTCATTTCTTACCCTTTTATCGAACTATATCCAATCTAACTTATTACTGTTTTAATTTATATTTTCTTTACTAATAAAAATGGAACCCCTTTTGTATGTTCATTGAAGTTTTTATACCAAATGTTTATCTTTTACTTATTTGTTAGACTCTTGCTAAACCAAGTATTTTAACTTGGCTATTACATGTGTCACAAATTTTTTTCCCAGATTGCCATCTCGCTTTTTTTTCACTGTCTTAAATCTCTATCTTTCCCTTCAGGATTTCTGGTTTTGATGTTCACAGATTCCTTTTCTATTTCAAGATAATAGAAATATTCAATCAGATTTCCTTAAGCACTTGTATAAATTGGTAAACATTCAATTTTGTTATTACCAGCCACCTGCAGCTCAGCCCAGTGAGGAAAGGCTCAGAAATGCGG